>JAGDYQ010000176.1:1405552-1678052 GCA_021962125.1 Bulinus truncatus
ATGTACTTCGTTCAGTTACGTATTGCTGATTTATTTCATTGCATGATTTATCATTTTTTTTATAATTAATTTATGTTTAATTAATTTCCAAGTGTTATATTCCTTAATATTGTGTACATTATGCTTACAATAAAAAAAGGCATAGATAAATTCTTTCTTTTGTCTTCTCTAAACTATAGAAAAAAAAAACATTTGTTAATCATAAATCAAAAATCTTTATATGTTACTACAGATAGAATATAGTTTCAACACTGAATGCAATGCAACTTTTCTTACCTAAATGTCAGATTCATCAAACCACAAAGTTGTAGTGTTTTGTTCTCATGTTGGTGGTAATAAATAATTTTGAAATAATATTTTGTTGTTTTTTTTTCATTATTTATGTATTTTATTTGCAACACATATAACAGGCAGTCAATATATTTTTTTAAAAAGTCCACAGAATCATTAAAAAAAAAAGTTTTGGTTTTTGTAATAAAGAAAAAAATGGAATTATAAACAATAGTTTTTATTAGCATATATATTGTTTAATTAGTTTTTCAAAAATATATGAATGCATTTGCTACATGATTGAAATACTGGCACATCAATAATTTGTGTCAGTTTCAAAATAAATGACAACAGGTTGAAAGTTTAAGTGTTGGTAAAAAAAATGTAGTCACTGTAAATTCCACTGTAAACTTAGGATTAAAAAAACAACAGTAACCAGTATAAACAGCACACATTTAAAAAAAAAACAGGATAGTTTCTATCAAATTAATTTGCACTAAAATATTTATTAAAAAAAAATACTTTTTCAAAATAACTTAAGTTCCAATGATAAAAGCTATGTAAGAAATTGTAAGGGCTTTTGTTGCGCTGAGTAAAGTTTCTTAAAACGAGTTCTGGACAGAAATAGATTGCTGTATAAAAAATATGGGGGGGGGGGGTAAATCTTTTATACTTTTGTAATGGGATGGGCTGATGGCTATAGAAACCGACACCATAGATAGCCAAAGGCCTACAATGATAGCTATAGATACATAGATCGCTTATATAACTCCTGACAATTTTTTTAATGAGATTTTTTAAAAAGTTGAATATACAACGCATTTGTAAAAAAAAAAATAAGTAAGAAACAGAATATTATCAGTTTTGTCTTGAATATCACAACATAAACATAACACTGGATAACGTTTGCTGCTTCTCTATGTACACATTGTTAATAAAACATAACATATTTCAATTAGGCACTTGTTACGGGACCATACGTATGGTCTTCGTATTTTTTTACATCGGGTACCAGCCGTAGATAATATTGCTCCACACCCTAACCCTATCCCTACCCCTAATCCTGAAAAAAAAATAAAACTTATATATGTCATGTTCCTTATACCCTAATATAATGGTCACGTATGGTCCCGTAACAAGTGCGTTTCAATTAAAAGCATTTTCTGTAACGCAGTGACTCCGGCACCAGCCAAAACCATTATATTATGGTATAAGGAACATGACATATATAATTTTTTTTTTTCAGAATTTTTTTTTTCAGGAATAGGGTTAGGGTGTGGAGCAATATTATCTATGGCTGGTACCCGAAGTAAAAAAAAATACGGGTTCGGTCGGACCGAACCGTAGCAACTGCCTTTATGTAATGTTTTTTTTTTTAAATCTCCTTTAAAAAAAGATAATTATTTGACATTTACCGTGAAAAAACATTCGCCCTATTAATTAATGCATAATGTAATAATATAGGCTATTTATTATTAATACATTCTGAATCAAGACGGCTGGGCTAAGGGGCCCAATCAGGGCCTTCGTACCTTGCCCACCGATACAACAAGTGTAAGGACATCATACTAACAATTGGCTTAAACTAGTTTAAATATACAGGCTACTTTTTATTTTCTCAAATGATTGAATAAAGTGCCCTAAAACTAATGTTATTCCAGGGTTTGAAATGTTTGGGGTCAATATATATATATATATATATATATATATATATATATATATATATATATATATATATTTAACGTCATGAAAAATTTACACATTTTCACACATAAATTAATTCAGTCGATATAAAAATTCGAGCTTTAATTAAGAAAAAAAGGCACAGTACTATCAGGCCTTTTAAATATCAATTCGCATTTTTTTATAGTTTAAATTATAAAATTAAAAAAAAAATAAAAATATGAATAAGGCAGTAAGGAAAGCTTACTAAGAATGCTTCATAAAGTCATAAGTAAGGGATAGGCTAGGTATAGAGAAACCACTAATATTGACCATGAAGATGACATTTTAAATGCCACGCTTCTTCTGCTAGACTGTGGGTCTCCTATGTTGCTTGTACCTGTCGAAATTAAAAGAAACACAATTAATACTAATATTGGCCTATTTATATATATATATATATATATATATTAGGGTGCCACTAAAAAAAATTCTGAGTTTTTATTCTGCCACCCCCAAAATGTGTTAGTAATGTTATAATAATAAAATTGGCAAAATTTGAATGTATTCTGATAATATTTATTGGTAGCTCAACAGTGTCAAAGTTTTGCAATAATCAGTGTTTCGCGACATTACCATACGGTAATCGGTAATCCTGCTGTAACACAAAAAATCAAAAGTTATTTGAAGACACATATTGCTGTAAAAGAGAACAAACAACTGTTTTGTACATAGCACCAGAATAGTAACTTTCAGAACTTTCAGCTAATAAACATAAAGAGTCTATTCAACATAGTTCAGACTGAAAGATCACTATTAACTAATTACATGTCTTCAAGTCCAGGTAATGATATTCTAGCTGCGGCTGGGACAGTTAGGGTGGACTTGTTAGCATTAGGAAAGTCACGACGGTGTTTCTCTACTACTTGTAACAAAAACTGTTTCTGTTCCTCTTGATTGGTTAGTACTCCATTGAATGCTGGAATCAGGGCTACCCCACGCTCGGCTGCATCATTGACGACTTTCAAACTCGCAACTTTCTTCTGGCCAACAATGTAGTTGTTATCAGTGGCCCATGTGTCTGGATTCGTGGTCAGGAAATCTTGTGGTATGTTCAAAGCTGTGAAAAATTTTCCTGGTGTGTTGCGATACAAAATCAGAAAGTTTATTTTGTTGTAATGTTGAACAGAAGGCTATTCTGCGAGGTTGTTATCCTGTCAAGTGCTGCAACCATGGCTAACTTTATTTCAGATGAAACATCATTGTCAAGCTGCATGCTAAGCTGATCAATTCTCTGCCAAGTTTATTCTCCAGAAGAATGCAGGCACCTGCATTTATGCCAGTGTTACTAGCCGTAGATGAACTTGATGTTATCAGCAATGTTCCATTCTTGAATAAGATTAAACACGGCAGTTGCCTCGGCCTCTCCAGTTCCATTAGGCAATTTTGGTACTCCCAGCAACTTCATTGTTCCATCACCGGATACCAGAACAGCAAGACGATCAATTAACTCTTTTGATGTTAATGCAGGCAACATTTTCCCATCCCAGTGCGCAGTTAACGGACAGTTTGGATGAAACGATGCATGAATCTATGTAGCTGCTGCTTCACGATGTTTACGTTGACTACGTCTGACTGATTCCTTGTTAATCGCCAGGGCTGCAGTACTGTGGCCAAGTGATTCTGCTGCTGCTGCAATTATGTAAAATGCGTTCCTGTCACTGACTTTACTTCTGTCTAATGCAGCTGCCAAACCTGGACTCACAATATTGGTGGATCGGACGATCCTCACTGGTTTAGTAGACACTTCAGGTGGTTCGGGGAGTTCATCAGGATAATCGGGATCACAGCCATCGGTGCTCTTAGCCTTTGTGTCACTGTCATTGCTGACACTAAACTTCCATCTTCTTTGCCTCATGTTGCATCCGCTTAGCCTCCCTTTCCTTACGATATTCTTGTTCTAAGCGCCTTTTATGAGACCTTTGTTCTTTCCGAGTTAACACTATATCCACTGGACCCATCCAACCACGCCTCCCTTTCTCTCTTTGTGCTTCAAGAAATTTTATGTCTTCAAGTACCTGCATCATAGTTAAAGCTTCAGCATGTACAACATCAAACAAATTAGTCAAACTTTCAGTAAATTTGTGCTCCTTCTCCTTCTGAGTATCTGTTCTGCGGGATACATTTTTTTCTTTTTCCAATCCATGCTGAATGGAGATCCTTTATCTTGATAATTATGTGACATTCTTTGCGAACTGCAATGCGTGCCTTATGCCAGAACTGAACAACTTCTTTCATTGTCACTGTGGCACTAGCAGTAATAGTCCGAGATTAAGTCTTATGAAGATGAAAGAATCGCTGCAGAACCTGTTGATTTGAGGCCAGTTTGCTTCCAATGATTTTTTCAACAGTTCCTCCTACCAGCCATATACCACGAGGAGCTTAACAGAAATTATATAAATAAGTAACAGAAATTGCCTCAGGTTTGCCTTGTATGTCAAAAACAGGCATTTTTGCATATAATATAAAACATCAAGTCCATTGAGCTACCTCTCAATATCTCTATCTTCATGAAAATTGGTAAAATTACTTAACATAACAAAAGGAAAAAAAATTTAGGGGGTGGGACAATGAAACTTGAAAAAAACAATTTCCCATTGCATTGAGTGGCACCCTAATATATATATATATATATATATATATATATATATATATATATATATATATATATATATATATATATCGTCTTCATCATCATCATCATCACAAATCAAGAAGCGACCACCGATCGAATCATAATATTATACTTTTTTAACACCGAAATAGACTTCCGTCTGTATGCACACCTATGCTCTTTTCAAACGAAGATAAACACCTTTAAAAAAATTATAGTTAGATTCTTCGGAAATAAAAAGACACCCGTTTACATCAATTTTAAATCAAAATTCTTATCGCTTATGCTAGCGTTTTTTTTAATACGAATCAAAAGTTGTTCTAAACCACCAAATTTATTAAATGTTTAAAGATGGGTCACTACAACTTGGAGTAACATTTACTTAGAATTTAAATTTTGATGACCCATATTATTTAGAATTAGCAAAGAGAAGTTAGCCTACAGGTAATTGTTGTACGAATGGTGCACATAAAATTACTTTCACTACTTAAGTCCAATGTCGTATTTCTTAAGTCCAATGTCGTTTTTCTTTAAGTCCAATTTCGTATTTCTTTAAGCGAGGAGATCCTCATAATAAAACAGATGTAAAATTTTAACGACACAATAAGTTTGAATTACAAAAATGTTGTTTACAGGGAAATCTATAGCACTGAGTTAAAAGTTATTTAATTTCCTCAATATGTTTAGCCTATTTCCCCTTTATGTTCGTCTGCAGTGATCCGCATTCAGGGCCGGCCTTAAGAATTGCGGGGCTCAATTTAACGGATGCTTGCGAATTGTTAGAATCCCCTTGATGCGTCAATGAAATCCAAATCACGAAATATATTTTCAAATCTTTTTAAAATACCGATAATTAAAGTTCCTTTGTCGTCAGTACTCAACTAGAAGTGAACTATTCAAGACGACCTATCGCTGCCTGAGCCGTTTGCATGCGCAAACGCCCCCCCCCCCTTTCGAAAAAAACATTCATGTACAAACCACACTCACTCACTCGGACACACTAACGCCCGCTCACCCACGCACTTACACGCACACTTGTAATGTCGTAAATAAATATTTTATCAATTGCAACAACAAAAGGAAAATAAATGTAATTAAATGCATAGTTCAAACAGCTATGACATTCCAGGGTCATATAATTAAACGCATAATTTAGACTGGAACTGACCTTGCACTCCAAATGCAAAGTCATTTTAGCCCCAGGGCCCCGAAAAGATTTAATTATTCCCTTCCCTGCCGTGGTCCTGTCATTCGCACATCGTATTTCTTTCTTTACAGTGCACATGCAGAAAGCCTCCAAGTAGCTTATAAGTTTTAGGAAATTCCCACTTTTAAAACAAGAACTAATACAATTTTTGAAATTCGTATAATTTTACGGAAAAATGAAAGTCCGGTCTGGGCCTGTCATTAGGGGCCTATAGGCGGCTGCCTACTTTGCCCCCGCCCCATTAGAACGGACCTGATTTAGTATGTTTATTTTCTGACTATATTTGCTATTTTAGAATAAAATAATGAAAATTTTCTTTAAGCCTTTCATTTAAAAACAAAACAACAAAAATACAATTGTCGTTTGTCTTGAGAGTTATTGTTTGAAATTTCTGTACAAATAAACTCAACACGGTTTATTTAATATACTTTTAAACCAAAATATAAAATGATGTACTGACTTGATGCTTGTTACATCTGACTCTCTGATACAATGAAAACAATCCGATAAGATACGGAATATATTCAGATCAGTCTTCGAAAAATCGAAAATGAAAAAAATGTAAGCTGACACATTTCGAGGAAATAACAAAAGAAAAGAAAGTTACTCTCGTAAAGGAGGACAGGTGGTTACATTAATTTCTAACTATTATATCTTTAAACTATTGATAAACATGCACCTTAACTCATATTGTCGTCAATTTTCTTTTTCTTTTCAACTATGGGGGAAAACATAAAAAAAAATTAATGAAAAATTTGAAAATCTACAGACCCTGAAATCTCTGTGCAGTAGAACAGTTCGCACTAATCCAATTCTCATTTGCTCTTAAGACCTGTTGGATTTGTTCTGACGTTGTTATATCAATGGAATCTTCACGTCTACAGTGATCTTTAGACAGATTCATGCATCTGACAAAATCCTGAAAGTACCTAAGTGATCAACAAAAATGTAGAAATTGTAAATAGTTTCTACAGACAGTTTTTAAAACAGAGCATAAAAAAAACTAAAAGAAAATTTTCAAATTTACCTGGCCCTATTAGAGATTTAGACTAAAACGATTATAGTTTATTATATGGTAAAATGTGAAATTGGTGATATTTAAACATGCTTATAAGAGTACGTTTATGGGAGCGGTTCTTAGGTTTTTTGAGACCCTAGTCAAAGGTACGTTTGCAGACTTTAGACAAAGGTACAACTAGAGACTCTAAGCAAAAGTACATTTAGAGACCCTACGTCAAGGTAAAATTTGAGACCTTAGGTAAAGATACAATTGGAGACCATAGGTAAAGATAAAATTGGAGACCATAGGTAAAGAGATAATTGGAGACCATAGGTAAAGAGATAATTGGAGACCCTAGGTAAAGATACAATTGGAGACCCTAGGTAAAGATACAATTGGAGACCCTAGGTAAAGATACAATTGGAGACCCTAGGCAAAGGTACAATTGGAGACCCTATGTAAAGATACAATTGGAGACCCTAGGTCAAGGTAAAATTTGAGAACCTAGGTAAAGATACAATGAGATACCCTAGGTAAAGATACAATTGCAGACCATAGGGAAAGGTGCAATGAGATACCCTAGGTAAAGATACAATTGCAGACCATAGGGAAAGGTGCCTTTTGAAGCCCTGGCGATAACTGCCTTGCTAAGTGCTATGATAACTCAGAATATAAACTTAATTCGTATTAAAATTTTGGAATTCCAAATCATCCAGGCTTCAATTAATTTCATCCCTTCATAATTCTCACAAAAAACACTTGACATATATTTCCAAAAAAAAAAGATCGCCATCGGTCTAAGCCGTCATTACTCATCGTTATGTGTAGCAATAGGTCTGTGACGTTAGGTGTAGCAATAGGTCTGTGACGTTATGTGTATCAATAGGTCTGTGACATTAGGTGTAGCAATAGGTCTGTGACGTTAGGTGTAGCAATAGGTCTGTGACGTTAGGTGTAGCAATAGGTCTGTGACGTTAGGTGTAGCAATAGGTCTGTGACGTTAGGTGTAGCAATAGGTCTGTGACGTTAGGTGTAGCAATAGGTCTGTGACGTTAGGTGTAGCAATTGGTCTGTGACGTTAGGTGTATCAATAGGTCTGTGACGTTAGGTGTAGCAATAGGTCTGTGACGTTAGGTGTAGCAATAGGTCTGTGACGTTAGGTGTAGCAATAGGTCTGTGACGTTATGTGTAGCAATTGGTTTGTGACGTAAGATGTAGCAATTTGTCTGTGTCTCTGTGACCAAAGGGGGAGGTATCTTCAGTACTTAACTACCTTAAAATCTGATACTAAACCTTTGAATTCCAAGTCGGTTTTAAATGATCTTTTTTTTTTCATAAATATCAAATTACAAGTCGATTTTCTACATTTCTTTGAAAGGGGCGGCATCTGCCGAACTTAATTAAAATAATATCTTAGCTACCGTTCGTGGTAACAATAATAACTCAGAATACAAATAGATTTCGACATGATAGTTTCAAGGCAATTTTTTTTACCCATTGTGAAAGTTATTAAACATTTATTCGGTTCGTAATTCTTCTAGTATTTCATGTATTTGAAATGACAAAGATTGTGTATTGTCATGTATAATATACACATGAGCCAACTTTGAGACTTCTCACTGAATTAGAACAGGTCAAAAAGTGAGTTATAATATTCGAGGGCACATAAAGACACAAAGAAAGTGAAACTATTTAAAACTTTATAATAGGAATCAATGCAACTTTAAAAAAAAAATAACGTTTTCGTCATAGTTGATATAATGTCCGCTTTTGATGGATCGATGACCTCAATACATTTTATTCAAAGATGTATTGGGCCTATTGTGGTTGTAAAATGGTTTGTACTTAAAGGGCATGATTCATTTCAATTTATCACAAGCACCTTATCCATGGTTATTAGTAACACAGCAACACCTTCAGTGACACACAAACACTAGCTCCAACTTTGAGATGCAATGCGGAATCTTTAATCGACCACTTGATTCAATGACACCATCTTCGCACGACCTCGCATACCAGGTGTATAACACGACTGCTCGCTCCAACAACTGGACATCAACTAACTGTCCACACAGTCCAGCTACACACCAAGACACGCCGCGCACCACTCAGTCTCCAGTTACACGCTGATGCTCTCCTCTGCACACACACCCACACACACAGTCAATCTGTGACGCAATTATTATCAAACTATATATATATATAATACACGAGTTTGAGACCAGGTGCCTGAGAAAGCTGGTCAAAAATTTATACAGTAGATTCTGCTTAATTGGGACACCGCTTAATTGGGACAGACGCTTATTTGGGACAAATCTCAAAGAAACCAAACCAAGAAGCCAATAGTGAATTTGTATGTTTAATTGGGACAGCCACTTAATTGGGACAGCCACTTAATTGGGACAAAAAGCTCGGTCCCGATGTGTCCCAATTAAGAGGAATCGACTGTACTTAGAACATAAAACCTAAACATTGTCAGGGGCAGCATAAATGACCTGGCGGGTCGTAATGAATCATTCCACCACAATGAAACATAGAAATATCACGTGGTTTCGGTAATGTTTTTACATGAAATATCATTTTAAAAAAATGAGTTATCCTGACAGTGAAGATACTTTCTATTGGATAGGATCACCAGATGGCTGCATATGATGAGATTTTCCAATAGCTATCAGTTACAAGTCAATTTTTTTTGTAACCTTCAAGTAAGGCAATCTGAACACTTGCGAATGGCTATGGGCTAAAATTATTTAGGGGAAAAGTTAAATTCAGATATTTAAAGGGGATAAAAATTTGAAATAGTTTTTGTCTAGGGCTGCTAAATGATCTTTCGCCTTTGTCGATAGTGCAATGCCATGGAGGGACCACGAGAGACATAGTGGGGACTATAGCAATGACCTGAAATATTCATTGGTCCTCACTGAAGATCGAACCAGTGACGTTCAGGTTGACAGTTGAGCGCGTTACCACACGACCGTCCGTCCACCTAGTGAATAAGTATCTCTGTTCATCTCTTTGTCTCTCGGTCGCTAGTATAGTGGCAACACAATATGACTTACCGGCATGCTTGGGCAAAGTTGTTCTTTTCTAGCTCCTTGTTAATTTTTTCATCGAATGTATCACAGAATTTAATATCTTCGCACAAAACTTGATCTGTTAATACAGAAACATGTTGCATTTAGATCCTGAAGAAATTGATGAGACATGATTAATTTTAAAACAAAAATGCGAAAACATACTCAGACATTGAAAATTTCTCAAAGTGGTTGTGTTTGTTAAAAGTTTGTTAACATATTCTTGTCTATCCTTTGGTATGTTTCCTTCACACGTCTTTGCGTAGGTTTGTAAACAACGTGTTGTAGAGTTAAGATGCCTGTGAAAAATATTGTTACATAAAATTGACTGGGTTTCGGGAAGTGGGCGATAATTATGGCCATCTTAAGCTTGTTAAGATACACTAGCAATTAAACTTTACACCATTTTATTGTACTAGCCATGTGAACCTAGCCAAAAAAAAAAAGCTAAAATTTAATTCATAAGTAGAAGTTTAAGAAAACACGAATACACCTTCTTTATCTTTTTAAAATTAAGTAGCTAATGATTAATTATTATTTTTACTTGAATGGCAGCCACTTTCAACTCTCTGACCTACAGTTGGAAATTTATAAAACTTACTTGCATTGTGTTACCTGGTCACTGTACTCTGTTTTTTCCGGCTTACATTGCAAATCATCGCAGGAAACCGCTGATGTCCATCGAAGATCTGTATATCACAAGATTAATCTAATTCAGGTGGTTTAAGATTGTGTGGCCAATTAAGGTGAAGTTTATAAAACAAAGACAGTAAAACTGTTTGTGTGTGGCGAAAAAAAAAACATGGATACAGGGTTACACTTAATGATGTGCGCTCTAATAACAAGATGGATCAAGTGGCACAAATTAGCTCACAAATAAAAACCAATAAATAACAAGATGAGCTTTATAATGTCAGAGTTTTAACTCAGCTGTCACAAGATAAGCGCTCACGCGACGAAATCAATTCACGTCACAATTTAATCTCACATATAACATGGTGAGCTTTCGTATCACAACATTAATGCGCTTTCGCATGAGACGCTCAAAGATTGTAAAATGAGCTCACATATTACATGCCTTGGTTACAAAAACAGATGGAGTCTTCACTTAATTAGGGCGATTATTACCAATTTCGGCGACCCAGCCCAATCGGCCGTCACTATGAGAACCACAGTCTTAATATATTAGAGACTGTCTATGAAAAAAATAAATAAGAGACGACAAATGAAAGATAAAAGAGACAACAAAGAAAGATAAAAGAGACAACAAATGGTAAGAGTAGTGATGGTAGTGATGTAGACGACAACAAGAGTAAGACAGAGTACTAACTTTCATAGAGACGACAAATGAAGATAAAAGAGACAACAAAGAAAGATAAAAGAGACAACAAATGAAGATAAAAGAGACGACAAATGAAGATAAAAGAGACAACAAAGAAAGATAAAAGAGATGACAAATGAAGATAAAAGAGACGACAAATGAAAATAAAAGAGACGACAAATGAAGATAAAAGAGACAACCAAGAAAGATAAAAAGAGACGACAAATGAAGATAAAAGAGACGACAAATAAAGATAAAAGAGACGACAAATGAAGATAAAAGAGACGACAAATGAAGATAAAAGAGACGACAAATGAAGATAAAAGAGACGACAAATGAAGATAAAAGAGACGACAAAGAAAGATAAAAGAGATGACAAAAGAAAGATAAAGATGACAAAAAGAGACGACAAATGAAGAAAAAGAGACGACAAATGAAGATAAAAGAGACGACAAATGAAGAAAAAAGAGACGACAAATGAAGATAAAAGAGACGACAAAGAAAGATAAAAGAGACGACAAATGAAGATAAAAGAGACGACAAATGAAGATAAAAGAGACGACAAAGAAAGATAAAAGAGATGACAAAGAAAGATAAAAGAGACGACAAAGAAAGTGAAGATAAAATAGACGACAAATGAAGATAAAAGAGACGACAAAGAAAGATAAAAGAGACGACAAATGAAGAAAAAGAGACAACAAATGAAGATAAAGACAAAAGGGACGACAAATGAAGAAAAAAAGAGACAACAAATGAAGATAAAAGACGACAAAGTAAGATAAAGAGACGACAAAGAAAGATAAAAGAGACGACAAAGAGACGACAAATGAAGATAAAAGAGACGACTAATGAAGATAAAAGAGACGACAAATAAAGATAAAAGAGACGACAAATAAAGATAAAAGAGACGACAAAGGAAGAAGATAAAAGAGACGAGAAAGGAAGATAAAAGAGACGACCAAGAAAGATAAATGAGACGACAAAGAAAGATAAAAGAGACGCTAATCCTTAAGGGTCTTAATTAGTCTATAATTAGAGATCGCAAACGATTTTTCAACAAAATGAGCCTAATGAATGCTTTCTGTTTCTTCTGTGGTTCATTTTAACATCATCACAAATAGACAATGATACAAATATAGGCATGTTTCTATTGGAGAAAGTTTTGACATGCGCAAGTGCGTTTTTTCTTCACTTACATAAACGCTAACGGTCTATAGCCTGCACACAATAGATCTCACGAAGCCCATATTTATATTCCAAATCGCCTTGATCTAGTGACAAATCCACAGAATTTTATTATAAATAAAAAATATGTATGGCTTAGCCTGGAAAAAATTATTTTGTGAAATCTTGTCAGGAAATCTTTTTTATTCTTTTCAAATAACATCCAATTACATTGAAATATATTAGGGATAATAAAATGAAAAGATGAGTTGGCAGCTGAATGTTGCAATATTTTTAATAGCTAAAATGACGCATGCAAAATTTGTCTTCTTTTGTGTGTGTGTGTCTGTCAAAATATTCTGTGAATAAAAGTAGATACATAAGGAAGAAATACTTACAAAGAAATATCAGCAGAAGAGAAATTAATTTCACCATCTTGCTTATTGTGACATCTGTGAGGCAGAAAAACATGTACAAAATGTTGTATTTAATTCTATTATCTGTGTAATGTCAATTACATTTGTATTGGACTACATGTAAAGAATAAGGGACGGATGGTCAAGTGGTGTAGAGCAATCAACTGTCGTCTTGAGAGTCCTGGGTTCCATACTCGGTGAGAATCATGGGCATTTTTTCATGTCCTTATGAAAGTTTGTATAATGTCCCACAAGTT
Source organism: Bulinus truncatus (assembly GCA_021962125.1). Taxonomy (NCBI): domain Eukaryota; kingdom Metazoa; phylum Mollusca; class Gastropoda; family Planorbidae; genus Bulinus; species Bulinus truncatus. The sequence continues at coordinate 1,418,598 of JAGDYQ010000176.1, forward strand.
CATCCCAGCTTTAAATGGGTACCTGACTCTAGTTAGGGAAGTGAAGGCGGCTGGGCGTTGAGTTAACCACACAATCACTTTATATGTTGAGTTTATAAAAATAGATGCATTCTACACTTCATAAACCCCGATGGCCCTTTAGTGCTAAGGGAGCTTCACTTTACAATAATAAATAATGACGCTACTTATATCCTAAAAAATCCTAACAACGACGTTATTAGAGGACTTCGTTGTTGTTTTTTTTCTAACAATAATAAAATTTCATAAAATGTCATAAATCATGTAAATGTAAAACAGGAACCAATTATGTCCATGGATAAAATTCTGACCTATAGAGATAATTGTTAGTAGCGCTGAGGTTGTGTTCATTTTGTTTGTGTTAAATCCCGAATGACTTCCGTTAATGACGTACATGAATGGCTGGCTGGCACTCTGTTAGTAACCCAGATCTTCACGCTGCAGCACGACCTGCATCCTTTAGGGTTACGTAATCAACTCCCGGCGATTACCAGTCATCTATTTATGTCTCCTGTGATGTCTCCATAGCCATTGCACTATCGGCCATTGTGGGAATGAAAGAAGGGATCTGCCAAATAACTACCATGTTAGGTTGTTTAAACATCTCAACCTTTCACGGACTTTTCAAAAACTTTTTTAAAAAAAAAAGCTTTAATTAAAATGTACTAAAAAGTAATAAAAACAATAATGTATTATATCATAAACATATCATGTTGTAGTTATATTAATTATCACTACTAACATTGAAAGCGTGGATGGTTACAATTATACTGAACTAAATATTTCATTACATTAGTTGATATGTAGCAATAATAAAAAAAATATTCTGCATATCCAGATGATCACCCACTCTCCAGTTCCTAAGAAAGTTGTGTCCATAACAGGTTTATTTAATAAATCAATTATATATTTTAAAGAGAGAGAGATAGAGAGAGAGATAGAGAGAGAGACAGACAGAGAGAGAGAGAGAGACAGAGAGAGAGAGAGAAAAGAGAGAGAGAAAGAGATCTCTCTCGAGTCTAAATTCTAATGTCCAACAGATCAAGTCGCGTCCAGTAACAAAAGCCCATGATTGTGGGCGGAAGACATCCGATCCTGTGAGATGAGGAAGTGGACAAGTTAAATTATGTGGCCTTGAAAGTTGTCCTTTTAATTAATTTTTTTCTTTATTTACTAATTACTGTTCTTATTCTTGACTGGTATAAAGTTTAAAAAAAAAATCACGTGATTCTAATGCTAAAAATAAACAAACAAAACTTGGGATAGAGAGAGAGATGAACTTTTTAGATACCTCCTGTGAATTAGTGATTACGAAAGTAAAAGTGGAGAACACAACTTTAAATAGTAGCTGGCTACGCAAGGACAATTCTTAATAATCACAATGTAATTGTAGAAAACTCGTTTATAAAAACATGTATTGGCTGTAGGATGACTACATTCTTGGTATTTAAAGAAAATCTTATCAATTTAATTAGTGATACATATGTATAATGATTACGTCCAGTAAATCTGTAGACATCAGTTAATGGGATTAAAAATAACTATTCAGATTTTTTTTAAAGTACATACTTGTAATTTAACGCAAATGTAAAGTTTTTTTTTTTTTTAAGATCATCGGGACAGATGAAATGTAAGATTCGTTTCTTTTAGCCACCGCCAATACATTCTGATGCATTCAAAATACAGAGAAATGTTATAAATAACGTTATGACAGATACATGTTATAAAGACATAAAGATAGTATGAACGCAAAAGGAAAGGACGATCGAATTTCAAAACATGTTCGTATTCTAAGGCATTTTAAATTTGTTAAAGTAACAAGTTTCCAAGTTGTTTGAATTTAATGTGTTTTAATTTGAAAATTGGGCGGCATTTTTAGAGTTGACCCCGGGCAGCAAAAAACTGTACTTACGCCATTAGTTGAGCAGTGTCATAAATGAAGAACAATGTCTATAAAGTAAACATAAGGAGAAAATAAGATCAAACAAACGTTTACAAAAATCACAATTGATGTTGTGACTATAGAGATGGCAGGGCCGTCACAAGAGGAGGCTAGTCTCAGTGGTCCCGTCGTTTTGAATTTTTTAATGTATTTAATTAATTACAAAATTAGCGGGAGTCATAGGGGCGCCACAGGGGCCACAGTCAGGGGCCACAGTTATTAGTCAGGAGCCACAGTTGTTAGTCAGGAGCCACAGTTATTAGTCAGGAGCCACAGTTATTAGTCAGGAGCCACAGTTGTTAGTCAGGAGCCACAGTTGAAAGTCAAAAGCCACAGTTGTTAGTCAGGAGCCACAGTTATTAGTCAGGGGCCACAGTTATTAGTCAGGGGCCACAGTTATTAGTCAGGGGCCACAGGCATTTGCCATAGCCCCATTATTTATCAGGGCCCTAGTTGTTTCACAGTGGCCCCCGGTTATGTGTCAGGGCCCCGGTTATGTGTCAGTGGTCCCTGTTGTCAGTCAAAGGCCTCAGTTGTTTGTGGATGGACCACCGCAAGTGGAGGCAACCCGAACGCCTTTCAGGCCCCCTCCCCGTCGTTTTGTATTTTTATGTTTTTCTTTTATTTTCAAAATAAATGGCACTCATAGGAACCCCATTTGCTTATCACGGGTTCCGGCTGTTTGTCAGGACCCTAGTTGTACATCAAGTGCTCAAGTTGTTTGTCAGAGAGCCCCAGTTGTTTCTCAGTGGCCTGAGGAATTCTGTCGCGGGAAAAAAAACAAAAATGAAAAAAAAAGATATTAAGATAAATAACGCGCTAAATGATCGCATTCTGGTTCTTGTGCGAAATTATTTTCATAACTAGTGGAAAAGCCTGCTGAAGCTGGCTGAAAACGAAATCGACAGAAGGGATAACAAAGAAATATACAAAATACTGTAATAGAAAATAACATGTCGCCTTTATTGCCATGAACAGTACGATATGAAAAGAAATAACAAAGAAATATATGAAATACTGTAATAGAAAAGAAGATTTATCTTTTATTGCCATGAACACAATACATACATTTTTAGTGTACGGGCCACTAGCCTGATACATATCATATATTTCCTGGTGTATTTTTTTAGTGTACGGACCATTAGCCTGATGGAGACACACTCATACGAACGGCGATTATATGTTAGGTTTTAGTTGGGCTTCCAGGCAATACGAGTTTTGAGGCGTTTGGATCCGATGTGTTATTTAACGTATTTACATGAATCAACATGATACTTGTCTATGTGTACTTGAAACACACATTTGTTAATTGTCGCCTCAATAATCACAGAGAAATAAAAAAAAACACACACACACACACGAGAATAACATTTAGCCCCTATATTACTATACTTAACTGAAACTAAAGGCGTCACGAAGTAAAAGACAAAGAATTAACAGTTCTCGAGAAATACAAATAGTTTGAATAATGCAGCGAATAAACTAAAAAAAAAAAAATCTCCTGACGAAATCTAATCGTGATTACAGTTGTACTGCCACAATGAAAGTAGTTTTGTGTTCTCCCAAGTAGGCTATTATCTGATGCTGTGTTTGCAGATATTTCTGTTTCTTTGTGTCAACAGAATGGCAAACAAACAACCCGACAGATTTATGTGTTTAGTTTAGGATTCTCCATTTACATTTTCAACAAATGAGGTTGTAAACCAATTAGACAATTTATTTATTTATTTCATTGTAAAGTTAAACTTGCTAAATAAATATATTTAAGAAAACAAAAGTGAAGATAGCATTAGATTTCTTTAATTCTTTTTTTTAAGAAGAAATATTGAAATATAAAATAATACAAGTAAGACTAAGAATCATTTAGTAAAAACAGAGCTCGTAACAGAAATATAAAACAATACAAATAACACTAAGTATCAGTTAGACATCTCGTATTAAGTTTCATTTATCAACATGAAGTCATCCCCAAGGGATGTTTTTTTTTGTCTGTATAAAACCCTACCCGATTGAATAAATAGGGAAATAAAAATGTAATAAACAAAAAAAATTACATACAGTATAATGTTTTGATCCAATGATACAATATAATTTTATTAAAAAAAATATATAGTAATATTACCAACTTATTTTATTTTTAAATGAAAAAATATTTTTTTTCAGTTAATATTTTTTTAAATATTTCAATTGGTTATGACCATTTTCAGGTATAGAGCCATCTATACTTATATTTTAGAGCATTAGTCAAACACGGTGTGCTGTTGACAGGGACAGAAAAGTATGCATAAGATACTTTCTTCAATAGTTGCAATAGCGTCTTCTTTGTGGATTTAGATGTATTGTGTTAACTGTAGTATGCTCTTTTTGTTTTCTCCGATTGTCTGTCTTTATATTTATTGTTTAAGTTTAGATTATTCTTTCTAAGCATATATAAGGTTTATACTTGATCGACAACGTCATATGTTTGGTAAAGATCTATGTTCCTGAACTCTTGTCAATTTTTCGTTTCAGTCGATGGTGTTAAGCATGAAAAATTTTTAACATGGGGAAAGTTTTTAATGAAATAATTCAAACTTAGACTATCATACAATTTAAGTAAAGATAAAATTAAAACTAGCTGAAAAAAATCCTAGACTGAAACCGGCAACAAAAAAATAAGTCAGGTCAGTTATAATGCCTCACAAACTGGTGGGAGTGGACTTGGGTCATCTGCTAGCGGATAAATAGTTGGTTATTATGCGTAAGTAGCGGGTACTTGTATCAACTGCCAAGAGCGAAGATAAATTTAGCCATTTAACCACTTTGTCTATCGAAATGTGGCATCATTTCTTCATAGCCGTTATTGTCTTAGGTAAGAGACTTGTATGTCAGTACTTTATAATGAGTGAAAAAAAGAGAATCTTCGAAATATATGGAATAAATAGATATTCTTAGACAACGTTTATTTGATACGCCGCAAAGAGGGCGCAACGAACGCGTATCTTATGGCTAGACTTCTAAAGGGCCCCACAGACCCCAATTATATACGCTTGAAGCTTTCATTTATGTCCCTGTCATTGTAATGGGAGCCCAATATTTTATTCTGCGTCCCGGGGCCCCGACCAGCCTTAATCCGCTGCTGGCCCCATATGAAGAAACAAATGAGACCGGGCGATGAGTTGGAGTGCCTGACTGTGAGCTTGTCATCAAGGTGGGAGAGGTGAATGGTTCGCGTTCGAATCCCAGGCACTCCTGCCACTTATGGTCTCAGCTGCGCTTCCTTTGTCACTGAAGCATCGTTTGCTGTTATAAGATGGAAGAACGTAGATATAATACTATAAATATGCAACAATGCTGGCTATAGGTCTGTGGTTTATCCAATAGATAACATCCCACCCTCACAAAGACAACAAACGATTCAATCACATTCTTTTCTATTAAGTTTTTTAGAAATCTGGCGCACCGTTTGGATCCCATGTTCTAAAAAGGCCCATAATATCACAGCAGTTACTTTATTGTCACTGACTTTGTATTGTCAAGGGGCCTAATGTTTACTTTAGCACCCGTGAAAGGGGGGGGGAGATACTGACTCTAGCCCGCTTCTAATGCAGATATTTATATTGATAATTCAGATGCGATTTTGTTCATTTTCATTTGTAACCAGTGCTCGATTTACCGCCGGGGATGCCGGGTATATCCCTGGCACTGAGGACTGTCATCCCCGGCTCTGCTTTAGCTAATTTCATCCCTGCCGGGGATGACATTTATCCCCGGCTCTGCAAAATTATTTTTTTCATCCCCAGCACTGTTTTTTTTTCTTAAGGTTAGCCTAAAGTAGTGATAGATTTTCTTGAAATTTTGCATACATGTTTTTGTTCCATGAACATGCTTGATTCATAATTCGATAACAATGCCGATAACAATTTTAATGAAACAATTAATGAAGACAACATAGAGCAAGATTAAAGACATGGCAGAAAAACAGACCATGGCTCCGAGCCACTGCTGATGTAATACATGTATGTACTTATTGTATTTCAGTTAAAGATTTAGGTTTGCACTGCAAGGAACGAGTGCGAATAGAGAAAACATTTGTTGAAGCACTTTCTATACTTGAAATAAATACTAAAAATACAAAATTAAAAAAACTCAGTGATAAAATGACAGAACATGGTAAAAGTACATCACACGATGGGTGCAAGATTAAATTAATCGAAGAAAAGCGATTGATTGAAGAAAGTTTATTCAAAAGTGGGAACTTATGGGCAAATTCAGCATCATAATCATTTAATATTATTATTGGCTGTTTTTCTTTTTCCTGGTTGGCCTTTTTTATAACTGGAGTAGTCAGAGAACCAAATTAACTGAGTCCGCAGACTTTCCTTGTCACCAACTATTGTCCGATTGCGGGCAACAGAGGGAAACCCGGCACAGGTAGGTCGTGGTTACATTTGGTTTCAAGTAACTTGTGTCGGGATGAGTTCACTGGATTCACTCATCTAACTATTAAACAACAGAATAGCGTTGACCAAATGAAGTAGCCTTTTCTCACAAAAATCGTCATGACATTAGGGTGGAGTGTGAGATTCGAACAATGCACAGTTTTTGTATTCCACTCCCCTACTAATGTTCTGTACCGGTTTGAAGGATGCTAGAATAAAAGAACGTTTTTATCCTCTCTCTCTCTTTATTCGCCCCCTTTCTCTCTTTTCTTCTCTCTCCCTCTTTCTCTACTATTCCCCCTCTCTGTCTCTCCTACTTTATTTAAAATAAAAATGTAGTTTGTCTAACTCTAAGACATCACGGTGAATCAGCTGAATGTGTCCATTGTTTCCTCGGACATTATCGGCCCATCTGTTTCTTTGTTTCCAGACCAGGTTAATGCTCACGGCCACGAAGTTCACTTTGACCTCCAGAACCACAATGTACAAATCGCCAACACTCTGGGCTGGGAATATGTCGAGATTACCAGGGAAAGAGTTCAGCTGTCCATCTGATCTGTCCATCTGATCTGTCCATCTGATCTGTCCATCTGATCTGCCCATCTGATCTGGATAATAATTAGTGCCAGTGTGAATTATTTTAAATTATTTGATCATTAGTCCAACTTTTATAAAGTTAAATGATTTTTTTTTAAATCATCCCTTGTGTTTTTAATAGATTTTCGTTTTCTGTGTTCACATTTTGTTTTACAGCAAAAATGTTCAATTAGTTACTGCTACCAAAGGACGAGATGGTCGTGTGGTATTACTGGTAAAGCACTCGACTGTTGACCTGAGGCTCGATCTCCGGTGAGGACCAATGGATAGTTCAGGTCATGGTGAAAGTTCCCGTGGTGTCTCCATGACCATTGCGCTATCGACTAGGGTGGGGCACCATAAAACCGTCCCACCAGTGGAATATAGGATCTAAAAGATTTAATCTCATCTTTACAGGGACTACACACACCAACAATAAGAAAACTAGTTACTGCTACCAACAACAAAAAAAATATTCAACTATATATATATATATATATATATATATATATATATATATATATAATTATTTATTTATATTTATATAGTTGAATTTTTGCATTACCAGGATCTGGTTTTTAGATAAATATTTGATATCGGTTAAGAATTTCGGTCAAATCATTGTTTTCCAGCTTTTGACTAGAAAATATATCAAGTTTATGAAAATCTATCTATCACACGACTTACTAGTATTAATTTTAATTAGACCTGTCTTCTTTCATTGCCCCAGGGGTTTAGAATTTAAAAATCCTCTTTTTAAAAAAAAAAAAAAAAAAGAAATAATTTGAATCCATCCATCAATTCTAATAAATGTAACTTAGAAATAAAACGTTGGTTTAAAATAATTACAAACCCAAGGTTAACTTGTGCGTGTTTGTGTTTGTGCGCGCGTGTGTGTGCGAGTGTGCGTGTTTGTGTGTGTGTGTGTGTGTATATGTGTGCGAAATCGTGCAGTTATATTTGATATTGAGTCACAGTCACAAAATTATTTGCTGAAGACAATGTGTCACGGGTTTGTGAGTAGTTGGGCGAAAACTTCACCCACTTTAGTCCTCCAACCCTTGATTCCCACTGCTACCCCCATTAATAGTAACATGTTCCCTCCACCCATTCCTACCCCCACCCCCCACCCTTTAATTATATCATACGGGCAGGTGGTCAGCGAGCCGCGGATTAATTAAACAGCGCTGGCCAGGAATCTAGCAGTAGAATGCTATTTCGCACCTTGGGGTTCCCCCGTGGTCGCTCGTCTACAGAATAGACTTCCAACCAGGGTTGCCAGATTTAAAATGCACATAAATGCCAAATGAACACCACTTCAAAGCCAAATTGAATTCCAAAAAGCCAAATTTAAACAAACGCAAAAAATATGTTCAGTTTAAACTTTTTCATAATAAAATTAACAAGAATAAAAGTTTTTCGTAAAGAAAAAAAAATAATTCCAATAATAAAAAATGGTTAAAATTTATTTTAAAAAAATAACGCAATAAAAATCCAATTTTTTACAAAATCAAATGTTTCATCAGCATTATCGGTGCCATCTACTGCCGTTTTAACCCATGGATACGGTTGTTCCCATGATGATTTGTATTTTCTGCCCGCTTCATACGTAGTTTTCCATTTATTAAGTTCTATTCTATTATTTATATTCTAATTGATTACAAAATTAATAAATTTATCAAAATAAATTTGCTAACTTTTTTTCATATTAAATTCTGAATGAAGTCAAAAACAAAATGCAATACAACTTCGATTCGATAAACAAAATGAGAATGAAAGGAATACTTCCGCTTGTTGATTGGCGGCGATGGTGAAGTTACAAGTAAAAGCGTGCAAATTTTCCAAAGCGCATAATTTTTACGAGTCGGAAAAAAAAAAGCCAAATTAAAGCCAGAAAGCCAACCAATAATTTGACTGCCAAAAGCTTTTTAAAAAAGCCAAATTTAACTTATTTGGCTTTTAAAAAAGGCCAAATGGCAACCCTGCTTCCAACAACGAGGAGATACCTACTCCACTGGTCAGTTACTATTGTCTTTGTAGCTTGGACGTACCCCTTCCCCCCCTTAGGGCGGGAAGCTACTGACCACTGATTGGCGGTGTGAAGAGCGTGAATGAATGATTGGTCAAGGGTGTCACGTGTGCATGTCTGGAAACGTGGGTGAAAGAGTCAGAAAGGACATTCGACTTGGGTTTCTCGATGAGAACGGTCGACGTACGAAAGAGAGATAGACAGAGATGACGTACTTATTCACTTTTGTTTGGATTTATATTTTATACCTTTGTAAGCCACCAGAACCTGTTTAGGACTGGTGCCTTTGTATAATAAAGCTGTACATATTTATATACAAGACTTGATTGTTTGCATCTTCACGTGTTGTTACGTTTTGTGCTCTGTGGGAACGCTGTGGCAGAGGAAAAATACAAATACGAGTCCAACTAAGTCAGCGACTCATACTCTAAGACAACAAGCCCGAGGATTTTGTAAGGGAACCCTGATGCAATGTATATTCGTTAGTCAATAATGTGAATGAAATAATATCTTAAAAGTAAAATTAAACCTTTATAGTTTACATTTTTTGTTTGCCAAAGATTAAAAAATAAATATAAACAAAATGAAAAAAAAAAAGATTAAAACGAACGAAGAAATGTTGGCGCGTTGGTAGCGATTAAGATGTACATGCTGTGGGTTATAAACTCAACTCCAATTGTATACCTGTCTCTCACTAGGGCAGGGGTCGGCAACCTACGGATCGCGAGCAGCATGCGGGTCTTTCGATGTCAAGTTGCGGCTCTTTCAATGTCAAATTGTGGCCTTCCAGCTCCATGCGCAAATAATAATAATTATATTATAAACCTAATCCTAATCAAATACCATAATATTAAAACAACACTTTTAGTGGCTCTTTAAAAACTGTGAAAATTGTAAAATATAACTTTTGGCTCTTCCGTCTCAAAAGGTTGCCGACCCCTGCACTAGGGCAGCAGTTCTCAACCTGTTTCGCGACTGTCCCCAAAAGAGTGTGAAAGTATGTCCGCCGGTAACACATGTAAGTTCTTCAAATTCTGGGTTGTATTAAACTGCGTACCCCTGCGTAAGCTTTCCCATACCCCTTGGGTTACACGTACCATCGGTTGAGAATCGCTGCACTATGACTATTCAAATAAAAAGTCCCATTTGTGGTATATAGTATCCTAGATGTAGACGTCTCATCCCTACAGGGAATAAATAAAAAAAGAAAAAGCGGATAACCTTTTTGTGCAGTGGCTTTTTTAGGGTTGGCAACTGAGGCTACCACTCCAGGCCACGTACTGAGAATGGGGCAGCACACGGATTTTTTTTTTGCTTTGACTTTTTAGGTTTGGTAACTGACGTTACCACTCCAGGCCACATACTGAGAAAGGGGCAGCACACGGACATTTTGTGCAGTGGCTTTTTAGGGTTGGCAACTGACGCTGCCACTCCAGGTCACGTAGTGAGAAAGGGGCAGCACACTGACATATATATATATATATATATATATATATATATATATATATATATATATATATATATATATATATATATATAAATGTCACTGGGAAAACACGCAGCTTTTTTTCCAGTGAGAGATTGCATCCGAGGACGGTATAAAACTTGATGATGAAAGCCGAATTCCGATTTTTTAAATTGTAAAAATACTTTAAAGAACATCACCAAAGACAATTAATTCAGATTTGATGATAAAAAATGAAATAGGAATAAAAAAAAAACATGAACGAAGAGCCGCATTAAGCCAACATTTTTTTTTTACAGCAGGGGATAATTTATCAAAATTTAGCGAAATGAAATAAGTTCTTATAAAATTAAAAACTAACTCAACGGGGCCGCACTAAACTCAACGAAGAGCCACCTGGTGCTCCGCGGGTATCATCTGGGAGCCAATGGTTTATAGCCTATATATACGGCTCTTGGCAACAAACGACACTGGTACTTTGCCTTGCGTAAGGCTATCACCGTCCCTACATTGCATATATCAATCATGAGCGAACTACAGCCCGAGAGCTTAATCCGGCCCACGTGATTGTCTTATCCTCCCACATGATTGTCTTATCCCGCCCACATGATTGTCTTATTCCCCCCGGCCCACATGATTCTCTTATCCAGCCCTCATGATTGTCTTATCCGGCATTGATGATTTTATTATCCGGCCCACATAAATGCCTTATTGAGCCCACATAAATGCCTTATCCGGCCGCCATGATTGTCTTATCCGGCCCTCGTGTTCAGCACGCGTCTTTTATGTTATGAGGTTTCAATCTTAAGTATATATTAGTTCATGCCAACACTTAACCGCCGGTCAAATTCATGAACCCAATGTGACCTGCGACCTAAAGAGTTTAGCCAGCCTTGGCATATACCCGCTGACACATTTCCTGTGTATAATTTTGCAGCTAATTAAAAAGAATTAATTATTGTAAGAAAGTCTAAAACATGAGCTGTGGTCAAAAGACATAAAATCTTAACTCGCAACTATAATCGATCAAGTTCTTCTTTTACCTGACTGGCATTTTAATAACTAGACAGTAGTATATCAACATCTGACAAGAATCGTCAAGAGAGATTACGGAGGGTCCTTGTCAAAGTGGTGTAATGAGATTTAGTGGCGCCTGGGTCAGTCTCTAAAAATGTCGTTCCATTACATTTCCAAATGTGTTAAAGTAAGCATATGCCGCCCCTGGCTGGTGGAGAAGTAGGTGCTGCCGGGGGCAAACCACCCCGCTCTAGATATACCACGGGCCTGGGCCAAAGACCCATTGGGGGATGAAATTTAAGGAATAATAGAAGGGGGCCACATGCCTATCAACAAGAAAAACATATATATATATATATATATATATATATATATATATATATATATATATATACATTAGGGTGGCTCACTTTATAATGAAAAAAAATAAAGATGATTTTTATCATGAGCATTTAAGTTTTCTGGTTCACTGTGATTTAAAACATATAGCAAATTTCACACCATTTGGGCTCCTATAAATACTGCCTCAGTGCACTTGTTATGTCGTGTTTTATGGTATTCGGCAGTTGCATTAAATGAAAATTTTGCAAGGTTTAAAATTAAACAATAAAATAATACTAGTTACATGACACATTAACCTGACTGTATTACAGAGTAGTTCTAAGTACGCCATTCAAAAATACACTTTAAAAGTTTTTTTAGTCGGTGCTTTCTGAGTCCTGAAGGTTTTCAAGTTGCGATCTCTTCAGCAGAGTTGAATTTTTTTGCATCTGGAAACTCTTTTCGATGCTGTTCAACAATTCGGAGCAAGTACTGCTTTTCCTCCTCTGATTTGGTGAGAGATGAGTTGAATGATGACGCCAGTACATTCCCCCTCGGCACAGTCATTGACAACATTCAAGGAAGAGACCACAGATGTTGCCTTCTGAAAGGATGGAGTTTCTTACCAGTGGAAGCATCAGTCATGAGAAAATTTGTGGGAAGCAGAAGAGCATTGAAGAAGAGCAGTGATGAAGAGATGCACCTTTCTTCAGAAGATTTCTCCATGAATTGCCTCAAGCAAGCAGCAAGGTTGTTTTTCTCATCCACTGAGACACTTTGAGAAAAGAGAACCAGAGGAATCAGTTCTGCACTAAGGTACTAGAGATGTCGACCAATCGTATTCAATACAGTCCGAGAAATGAAGGGAGAAACATTCTTACAATCAATAAAAAGCTTGATGAAATCCAGATTATTCAGAGGTGCGTCTGCTAGAATGGGACACTGAATCCAAGGATGCAAAGATACAAAATTCTGCAATTGATCTGTCTTCAAGTTTAGTCAGCTTAAATTGATGACGGAAGAGATAAATCTTCATGATGCAGACATCATGACATCCACCTTGCATGGTAATAAGCTCCTGGAACATGAAAACGCAGCACAAGGGGGGAATTCCTCGCAGGAAGATAAGATTGAGAGTCAGAAATTCTTCGTGATCTTCACATGGCTTATATCTAGAGTTGTCTTTCATTTGGAGGATATTTGAACAAATTATCATGACTTCTTTGAATGGCTTGAGATTTTGCTCCAGTCGTGGCATATACTACATTCTGCCTGTCTTAATTTTGGCCAAAATGTCTTAAAGCGCTTGAATAGCAGTACATCCGATTCAGTTGTACAACCCCCCCCCCCCCCACCCCAAAAGTCTTATTGGAGACGGCTGTGTTTGTAAGCATACCATTGGCCAGTAGGCTCAATTAGGGGAAGTACCTAGCTCAATAAACATTGGCATGTCAACTGGACAGTATACAAGCAAAGAAATAGGTCATGAACATTTTTTACCAACTAACTGTCAGACGGATGTGTTTGTAAATATACCATTGGCCAGTAGTCTAAATTAGGGGAAGTACTTACCTCAATAAACAGGAGTTGTGTCAACTTCTATGCCAGTTAAATGAATAACACTTTTCGACCTAGTAGTCATAACTAAATGAATGATATTTATATAGCCGGGTCATTCCATGTCAACTCAACCAGTGGTGTTCACCCGACCCTCTCAGATCTTCCTGAAATTTTCATGGCTTGTGATACATTCAAAGTTGAGTGATTCCTGAAAGTTTCAGGCCATTAGGTCAAAAACTTTCCGATTTTTTTAAAGTTTTAAGGGTAGTCGCGAGTTCGCGTGACATTTATATTTTCGCTATATTTGAACGTGAATATTTCAAAAACTAATCAAGGTATCAGACTGAAGTTTTCAATATTTACTCATTGTTTTATCCTGAGTTGAATGATATATTTATCTCAAGTGTAGCTTGCACACAGAATGCCTAAAAAATTCCAAACATAGCACTTCAGACAGTTTTCATTAATATTTGACCCGGTATAGCCCAGAACCTATAAGACATGAAATAATGTTTGTTATACAGTTAGTAAGTACCATATATGTGTTTATTATTTTGATAGAGAATTCCTGTTAATCAATAATAGTGTATTCATGGTGGGCCCCTTTAAGCATCATGGTCGTCCATTTTTGCACGCATTGCAACCCCCAGATGACCATGTGGACAGTAATTCACACTTTTCATATTTTGCACACTTGTTAACCTTGGCAAGTACTAGCTATGGTGATAATTTCATGTTGGTGTCTTAACGCCTTCTTGGTGAAAAATTGCATGAAATTGCATGATTTATACACTAGCGTGGACAATAGTAATTTTGAATGTTTGAACTGACATCTTTCATGGACTGGGTTTTCTTATTGTGAATTTAATTTTTTTACTTGACAAATGTATTCTGATATGTTTCTAAGTGAATAAGTACTTTTAAATGAATTTTTTGTGTAATATTTGCTTGCAAAACCATTATGAATGTAATACAAAAATGTCAAAAATTTTTTTTCAATGGTTTCTTAATTATTTCATTTTATATCACTGTATGTTCAGATTTCATGTAATTTAAATAAAAATTATGAATTTTTTTTAAAAATTTTTTAAGAAAAATTTACTTTCATAAAAATGTATGACAATTTATTAATATTTGATCTTTGGAGCCTTTGTTAATAGGTCATATGAGTACTCATTTCTTTGTCTTCTTTTATCGTATTATTGATATAACTTATTCCTCTGTGTGACGTCAGAATTTATAGAACTAATATATATATATATATATATATATATATATATATATATATATATATATATATGTATGTATATATATATATATATAACAGAACTCCGTGCAGTACACAATATAACAAATACTTTAATACAACTATAATACAACTTTGCTTATTTAAAGATCTCATAACTACTTCTACTATAACAAACTACAAAATCCATGTCTATTCTAAGCCTGTCAGCGCTATACTCTACTACATCTTTCTCTCATCTAATGTACATTAACTTATTCTAACTTAACTTTATAAAGGTCGGGGGGGGTAGGGGGTGATCATGTTCTCGATGCATATGTCATTACGGGCAACAAAGTAAGTTGGGAGCTTGAGCATAACCTTGGGTTACGTAACATGGCCAACTAAGTTTACTTCAGTGATGGGGCAGCAGCACAATATAAAAACTGCAAAAACTTCAAGAACTTGTATCTGCATTAAACAGACTTTGGCAGTGAAGCAGGGTGGAAATTTTTTGCTACCAGTCATGGAAAAAGTCCTTGTGATGGTATATGTGGCACAGTAAAGAGGCTTGTAGCGAGAGCAAGTTTGCAGGCAACTCTGCAACATTAAAAACTAACGCCACATCCGGTGTACGATTGGGCAACCAAAAAAACGTTACAGGAATTCATTTCTTTTTTGCAGCAAAGGAAGACGTTAAAGTGCATCGTAGCTGTTTGGTTGAACGATTTGCTTCAATTCAAACCGTTCCTGGTACACGGTCACACCACCGGTTTGTGGCAGTAAGTGAAAACAAACTCGAGATATTTAGGTTGTCATGTTATAACTGTGATGCGGTCATCAATGTGTCACAAGAACCTGACCGGGTAGTTGAACCGGCACCAAGCATTGCAGATCTGCATCCAGGATAGTTTGGGGCTGTTGTTTATAGCACTGATTGGTTTAATGGGTGCATAACAGAACACTCTGTTGAAAATCAAGATATCTTGGTCAAGTTCATGAACAGAACACCTACAAACAGATTAACTTGGCCAAGTCGTGACGATATCTGCTGGATACCATTCACTAATGTACTGTGCAATCTTCCACCGCCAATGTTGTCTGGCAGCTCATCAAGACAGTATTGCTATGATGATGTGCATTTTGCCAATTGCAAGAAACTGTTTGATAGAAGGGCTGTGTGTACATAGATAAGATACCATCAGTTAACTGCATAGGCAGCATAATGAGCATACGCTGATATCCGCCTTGCATGGTTGCTTGTATGGTTGATAAAAACAAACAATCTGTAATTTGATTTTGTAACTTAAAACTAATTGTATTTTTTCATAAAATTTGATTGAAATTTCATTGCTATGCTAATTTACCATAATAAACGATAATGAGGCCCGTAGCGTGCGGGGTCAGATATTGATAAAAACTGTCTGAAGTGCTATGTTTGGAACTTTTTAGGGCATTCTGTGTGCAAGCTACACTTGAGATAAATATATCATTCAACTCAGGATAAAACAATGAGTAAATATTGAAAATTTCAGTCTGATACCTTGTTTAGTTTTTGAAATATTCACGTTCAAATATCGCGAAAATGTAAATGTCACACGAACTCGTGACTACCCTTATAATTTTAAAAAATCATATCTCGGAAAGTTTTTGACCTAATGGCCTGAAACTTTCAGGAATCACTCAACTTTGAATGTATCACAAGCCATGAAAATTTCAGGAAGATCTGAGAGGGTCGGGTGAACAATTGTCAAAAAACTGGTTGAGTTGACATGGAATGACCCAGCCGCAACATTTGATCTTATAACATTTGATTTGTATAACTAAATTGAAATGCACTGGTGAAGCTGGCTATTTGTATGAAAATCAAAACTTCTAGAGTTTTCTAGAATTTCCCGGAACCTTCTCAAGTTTTCCACGTTTTTCTAGAATCTTCTATAACCTTCTAGAGATTTCATAGAATCTTCCAGAACCTTCAAGAATTGTATAGATTTTTTTCTAAAACTTTCCAGAACCTTCTAGCATTTTCTGTGTGCTTTATATATACATACTCACATTCAAAATTCATTCAAAATGATATAAAATTTCAGTGTCGATGAGGCAGTACTAAATAAAGTCATATATTCATGAAATTTTTTCTGTGCTGTTTTGAAGTCAAAGGAAACACAAAAAACAAAATGCTCCAAAAAATATATACAGAGAGAGAAAGAGAGAAATCGTTAGATAGATAGATAGATAGATAGATAGACAGACAGACAGACAGACAGACTGGCAGGCAGGCAGGTAGGTAGGTTGGTAGATAGATAGATAGATAGATAGATAGATAGATAGATAGATAGATAGATAGATAGATAGATAGATAGATAGATAGATAGATAGATAGATAGATAGATAGATAGATAGATAGATAGATAGATAGATAGATAGATAGATAGATAGATAGGTAGGTAATTTGATAGACAGAACTAAAAAACGATTTTTCTCAACTTTTTTAGTTTCCAGGAAAAAAATATAATTGTACACTGAAGAATAATTAGATTTGACTGTCTAGCTAGCTAGGTGAGAAACCTGATCGTCATACTGGGTTGTTTCCAAGGTAATTATAAGGTATCTTTTGAACCTGTACTAATTTACTGAACAATACTGTATTGTTAGCCATGTTACCTCTACATAACTGGAATATTAAAAATAGAAACTACAGGACATATAGAAACAAATGTGAACTGACAGTTCGGTTCACACTAAAATTACTTCTTCTTCACACATGAGGCACTCCACCTCCCGACCCGTCCCACACATATACACTCACACATTCCGTGATATTGTCTCCCTTACAGTTTATTCCAGAGACACGAACACAGATTGTGAGATTCACTGGAGAGATGGAACACAGCTGACCAGTTGAGTCAATTCAATTTGGAAATAGCACAAAAAATACGATTATTAGCTTTGTTATGAATGTTACATGGAGTGAAATAAAACTCACATGGAATGTTAAATGGTATAGTTTTGTTATAGTTTTGTTACTGTTGCCTTTTTTTAAAAAAACCGTAATGTTAAATTTTCGATGGAATTGAAAAAAAAGTTTCCCTATGACAGTATTTTATTTTCGAAATGTAATCCTTTAAGTAAACTCAGAAAAATCAAGAGAAATTAACAGGGGGGGGGGGAGGGTTGATGAGAGAGAGAAGGAAAAATAAAGGCGAATGAAAAAGTGGAGGGAATTTGTGTGCGTAAGAGAGAGAGAGAAAGAGACGTGGGGGGGGGGGGGTTGAGAGAATGAGAGTGGGAAGAGAGAGATGGAAAGAGAGAAAAAAAGAATGAAATAAATGGAGTGAGAGAGAGAGAGAGGGCGGAGCATTGATAAGTCTACCAGAGATACAAAATAGCCAATTAAAGATTAGAGTTAGAAATCTAGTGTAAAAAGGTCAGAGCGCCAGGTCAACAATATCAAACGTGAATATTTAGACCTGTTAGTAAGACTATTCACATTTTGACCAGCCAGTGAAAACATGAATTATTTGATACATTAGTGAAAACATCGATAGTAAGTGAAAACATGAACATTTTGACCAGTCGGTGAAAACATGAATATTTTGACTGTAATAATCAGTTTAAGGTAGAGAATTTACAGTTGGTACAGAGATGGTTTTAATTATCTGGCCACTTAGCTTAGCGGAAGTGAAATTATTATTTTTTGGCAGACGATAGATTTTGGTAGAGACAAGTAGACGGACTTGATTATTCATCTCACATCATTTTATACCATGTATGTACTTCCATAGATTGAATAAATATATATATATATATATATATATATATATATATATATATGTTTAATACATAGAGGTCTACTCAGTAATTTATACATGTGATTCGTCTCTTACACGTGGATACTTAATAATATAATAATATACACCAAGTCAAGTTAGTTGAATCAATAACTCCGAAGAGACTGAAATATATTTACACCTACCAAGAAACAGAAGTACCACGAAAATAATATATATATTATACATACAACTGATCTACTAATCTACACACAAAAACTAACCATGACATTGACCAGTCGGTGAAAACATGAACATTTTGACCAGTCGGTGAAAACATGAACATTTAGAACAGTCGGTGAAAACATGAGCATTTTGACCAGTCGGTGAAAACATGAACATTTTGACCAGTCGGAGAAAACATGAACATTTAGACCAGTCGGTGAAAACATAAATATTTTGACCAGTCAGTGAAAACATGAACTTTTTTATTAATCCGTGCCTCACAACGCTCTATTTGTCACAACTCACAACTTATAACATCAGCTATATTGCACATCCCATGCAACATAAGAAACACTGTATAAATAGAATAAATAAATACACAATAATCAGTTTATGTATCATGATTTGGAAAAGTCCTTCATTACATCTAAAATTAAAAGACAAATTAGCCACACAAAAAATAGAATTTTTTTTTTAGTTTTATAAATACATTTTTTTCCTAATGCATTCTATGTGTGCTCATAAAAAATATCAAATTTAAAATCGAATGTTTATCTAAACTAGAAAAGCTTTATGATTATGACAAGCGGTCCCTGAAAAAAAATTTCCTAAGCAATTTAATGTTCCAGTAATTTCACGGGGGAAAGGGGTGGAGGGGACCACTGCAATACATTGTCCTTGAACTTTTAAGTGAACCAATCAAACTGCTTTAAATATTCATTCATGCCACTGAACTATTATTTTTAGTAGGGCTGCTGATTAAACTACGTTAATTTGCGATTAACGCGTCAAAAAAAATTTTGCGATTAAAATTTTTAACGCAACACTTAAATGCGTTAATTTGACTAAATGCGGAAAGTTCACCAAAACGATAAATAATAGAATTTCACCATTTGAAGTTCAAGTTCCGTCCACTTATTAAGTAGATCTACCACACCCACCCTGCTGCAATTCGCACATACCCTCACCTCCAGGTATGTCGACTGAAGCCCCACTTGTAATATATGATGAAGATGTTTTGGTTATTTC
Organism: Bulinus truncatus; assembly: GCA_021962125.1. Lineage (NCBI taxonomy): Eukaryota > Metazoa > Mollusca > Gastropoda > Planorbidae > Bulinus > Bulinus truncatus. Next base: position 1,438,196 of record JAGDYQ010000176.1, read on the forward strand.
GCCCTTCGACAAGTAAACTCCTGCTCCCTTCCAGGTCGATGTAAAAAGAGAAAATTTTCATTCACTAGTTTACATTATATACTGTAGTGTATTGGTGGAGGTATAATGAACCCGTTTATAATTAGATCAAAATAATGAGATGCTAGAAATTTTGTATCATCATTTTTTGCGCATAATTTTGTATCGTATTTTGATAGTATAACACCTTGCTAACACATCTGTACCCGAGACAGTGGTTGTATTTTTCATAATTATTGTGATACTGAGTTAAATTTTATATATGGCTGTTGATTTACTGCAATTAAAGCGTAATTAATGCGTTAAAAATATGCGATTACATTTTTAACACAAACACCTAAATGCGTTAAATTTTACCCAAATGGTGTTATTTCAGAGTTGCAGATAAAATAAAAAAAATCAGTAAATAACCCAATTCTATAACCAGATCAGACGAGATTAAAAAAAAAAGAAGAAAAAAAAACCCGAACACAGAGTGTCACGTTTACATAAATCATATCATCTATATGATCTTGAAACAATAGGATTGCCAATTCTTAATTCAAACTTATGACCCTGAATGATGCAATTAAATGAACATCTGCACGTGTTATAGTTTGATTGACAAGTGTCATGGCTTTGAAACAATGTAACTTGTGGGTGTTAAGTGACGTCATCTACCAATATTAACATTACCCACCTCCCCACCAATACAACCACAGTCAGCGAGTAGAAGGACAAATTTACTTTTAATCTTCTTTTGAAGTTTGTGCTTTGCGCGTCGCTGTATATAAATGTTATTCTTATATTCTTTCATTCATTTACTTTCTTACTATCAACTATTTGTTCAATGTTTTAGTGAACAACAAAAAGTAATTTTTTTTATCGGTCTGTCAGTTATATTAATAAAAAATATTGATGTTATCGGTCGGCTTTCATTTTTCATCTTCTGTTCTTTCTTTCCTGTTGACGACATACTTTATAACAAGTCGCGACCCACATGTGAGACTGAGAACAAATGAACAAGGATGCTTACTTGCTCGCATCACACACACACACGCACACACACACGCACCCACGCACGCACGCGCACACACACACACACACAGAGGTTTAATACTCTGTTGCTTCGGCTAAGTAAGTGCGAAAAAATAACCACACGTTGTTAATATTTTAAAATGACATGTTGATAGAATTAAAAAATGTTACAATTAATAAATAAAGTATTTTTTTTTATTAAATATGCGTTAATTTGAGATATTTTTTTTAATTATGCGTTAATTTCGATTAAAATTTTTAATCGAATAGAAGCTCTAATTTTTAGGTTTCTTCACATCTCCATTTTATAAACAGCATGCTGCGAGTCTGGAATCAATAAAACATTTTTTTTTAAATCTAAGTATCTTCATCTTTGTTTCGTTTTAACCATATGCAGATTTGAAATCCATGTTTTGAAAATGTCTTTTACTGGGTAAGTCCTTAGTCTTATTGGTTCACTATTTTATCTTTCTATGAGCGTCACTAACAGGTAACTGACAGTCTTAACTATTATCTACCTTAAAAGCAAAGAAGACTTTCTGCTATCTTAGTAAAAAAGAAAAGCGAATTTCCAAAAAAAAAAAAAAATGGGTTCCGAAAGTTCAGAGCAAATTAGATTTTAAACTATGAAGCAGAAAGTATGTAAGGGGCTGTCCATTATTTATGGCAACAAATTTTTGGCGATTTTTACCTCCCCCTTGTCAACAACTTGTCAAACTTCCAGAGACCCCCACCCTATAAAAATACGTCAACATTTGATTACCCCCCCCCCTCTAAAATAACAATAAAAGGGGAAAAAAAGCAATATTTTAAATAGACTAGGCCTAGTTTACAACTACAACCAAGTAAAATGTTTAGAAAACAATTTAATAAACTTTTAACTTATGAAAATATTTCCAATTTATAACTACAAAGGCTTACTCTGAACAGAAAAGAGATTATATGGTTTACAAAAATGTATACACATTACACCTTTAAATTATTAACATACTTTAAATTAATATAACACTTTAAAGACTATTTAATTACCTACAAAGACTTGTTCCAACTTCAAGCAGAAAGATTAAAAAGTTAAACTATAAATACAGTTTTAATTTATTAACATATTTTTTTACAAACAAATCCAAATCTTATAATCTCCCATGGAGATGTCAAATATTCCCCAATTGCTATTATTGGCATATTTATCTGGGTGAATAATTTCTTGTGGAACCGAAACACCAGACAAGTCAACATTTTCTTCTTCTAGCCATTCTGCACTTACTATCACCCATGAGCAATAATTGCCATGAGCTCTCTGACAGCCACTCGCATTGGATGAACTCTTTGCATGTAGTATTTGACTGGGCCCAGGCATACATTGTTGGTGCTGTTGAACATGATTCTTTAACATGGCTTGCGAAGCAACATAAAGGTGACAGATTTTACAGATCCGTTCAAACAATAGCAACTGAATAGATGGACAATATTTATCAAATGAAAGAACTTTGAATACTTTTGCCGATCGAGGTAGAATGATTTCAACGTTCACAGACTGATTGAAGAAAAGAGATGGAAATCTATGTGAGTTTATATCAGATACATCTGGTGCTTGAAGTCCCTCATTAGTTTGGCAGACTGGAATTGGTGGGGGGATACATCTATCAGCAATAATATGAATGTGCAAGCTTCTTATCGGTTGTCAACAAGTTAAATCACAACATTTGAAAATTTGTTGAAAGTACTGACTTTTTCTTACATGGTTTTCGGCACTTAACACTCCGCCGCTGATGGAAAATTGTCTATGCTTACTTGGTTTCATATTTCTGTCAATGTTTCGCCAGCATATTTGAAGTACAATTTTTCAAACTTTTCATCAATTTTTCGACCTTGTGTGCCTAGGTGGCTTCCAAAATGTTTATGTGGCAAAATTAGAAGGAGTTAGTTTAATTAAAATACTAAATGTTAAGCGAGTGTGTAACACAGGACTACAAACGCTTCTTAATTTTCCTTTATTAAGTAATTATATTAAATAAAAAAAAAGTAACATTGTTGACGTTAACTTTTCTTGACCTCCCCCCCTCTTGTCAACAATTGTCAAACATTTTTTAACCCCCCCCCCTCCATTTTGTTGACGTAATTAATGGACAGCCCCTAATAATAAAATTATGGTCTTTTATCCGGAATTTCAGTTATCCGGCATGCATTATCCTTCATCCCCTCCCCTCTAATATGAGTCTACATCATCTTGTTTCCATGGCCGTTGTCTCCTCGATAAGGAAATCTGTGGGAGGGTGGGGGAGGGGGTTTTAGAGTGTAGAGGAACAATATTTATTGGGCTATAACCCAGTTGAATTTATCTGAGATAGAGAGATGAATGCCAAGTTGTATACAGACTTTTACTTTTAATTCCAACGTCTTAATGATTAATAATGATTGCCTGGATTAGGGGCTCGTGCTAACTGAGCTTGTTCATTCCTTGAAGTGGCTGTCGTATGAATCCCAACATACTGGGGATTCGTGCAAACTGACCTTGTTCAATCTTATAAGTGGCAGTCGTATGAACCCCGAGACACTGGGGATTCGTGCTAACTGATATGGTTCATTCTTTGAAGTGCGAGTCGTATATACACTGGTTCAAACGGTCGCTCGTAAGAATGTTGAAACATCTCTGATCTATGCAAGTATTAGACTTGAACGCTCACAGTAATCGAGCCGAGACCTAGTCAATTATGACTCTTGAGTATAAAGCATACTGTACCGAAGGCTGCTACGATAAAGATCGCAGATGAGCTGATCGACCAAATATTCCAAGTTCAAGAATTACTCTGTTTTTTAAACGTCAGTGAACGGTTAGTTTTCCCTTGCGTGTAACTTTCAGTTAAATATAGTAAAAAAGGTAACAGATACAAAGGTAACAGATACATTCTGGTTTTACTAGACCGGAAATTTTCCTTTTCAGTCACAGAAATGATGGCGTATTGGCGTGATGAGACGACCACACAAAGAGAACCAGTCACGTGATAAGTTGGTAAACAAAAGGTGACGACATCACAAAGTGTATTCGTACTTTATTGAGAATCATACAGACGACTACGTCAATGATCTAATGTATACATTGAAATGCTTTAAAATAAACACTCACAAAAAATGATAATCACGACACTTTACATATCATGTAACGCAGAATATTTTTAAATGAATTCTTACCGTATTAACGTTATATTTATACCCCGCCAGGCCCGTAGCCAGGTCAAAGTAAGCAGGGAGGCACCAATACCCAGCAATGGGGCACCTTTATTTCTTCCTCTTTTTCTTCTTTTTAAGCGGGGGGGGGGCACGGCCCCCCAGTGCTTCCCCCTTGGCTACGGGGCTGTAATCCCCCTCCCCCCTATCACTATATGCATAATAGATCATCCTACACCCATTCCCCTCTGCATACTTCCCCTCACCTCCCTTACCTACCCTCTCTTTCTCTCTCTCTCTCTCTCTCTCTCTCTCTCTCTCTCTTTCTCTCTCTCTCTCTCTCTCTCTCTCTCTCTCTCTATATATATATATATATATATATATATATATATATATATATATATTAGCTGTTTATGACTATCATTAAACATTTCTTCCACTTTTATTTTATATTTACAAGCCGGATTACGCCCCTTGATGCCCCAGGCACCAACTAATTTTGTTGTGCCACCCCCACCACCACCCTCCTTATAACTTCCAAAAATTAATTGAACAGTATATGATCAACACGTATCTGAACAATATTTTAAAGTTCACAACCTGATCTAGTAAGATACACTGCTCGCGTGATTGCTAGCTGTAAATGCTTTAGAATCAACATTTTTTTTTCATCTTTTCATAATTTTCAAATCAAAGTGCAAAGCTTTTTTTTTTGTTAAGATAACCTCCCTAAATGCTCCAAACTTTTCAATATTTTGTTAAGATAACATCCCTAAATATTCCAAACTTTTCAATATTTTGTTCTGAAAAAATATCTCTCAATATCGTGGATATGATAACAAAATCTCTTGAATCCCAATCTGAAATTTGATTCGTTTTTTTTTCCAGCGTCTGAGGTCAAGATGGGTGGGTAGAATTACATTTTGAAACATTTTCAACTACAATGAACGACAATGACTGGCAACTAGGATATGGGCGGAGGGGGGGGAGGGGTTTCTGTCACCACATCCTGAGCCTTAGACAACCTCCACCAACTGGGGCCCGGCAGATTACACCCACCCGCCAATAGCTAAGTCATTCACCAATAATTAAGTCACTCACTTATAGCTAAGTCATTCACCAATAGCTAAGTCATTGTATTTATAAGTGTTTGGGTTGCATCTCCCCTACCCCCCCCCCCCCCATTTTATGATCTATTTCTAGTATTATTTACTTGCGCGGTATCAAAATCGTCTAGACAAATTCAAGAAGTATAGTATCAACCATTTCACCTGAGAACACAACGTAAGCCATCTTTATTTGTTTAATTTGGATTTAAAAAAAAAAAAAAGACGCAAGACATTTTGCCCTTTTCAAACAGAAATTAATCCATTTTTTTTTTTAATTAGTATTTGGAAATTTGCCATTAAGTCGCACATATTTAATTTAGTTGATAAAATAAGCATTTAGTTTGTGTATCATATTACTTAGTGGGGCGGATGGCCGAGAGGTGTAGATACTCGACTGTCAACCTGAGAGTCCTGGGTTCGATCCTCGGTGAGAACCATGTGGAATTTTTCCAGGTGAGATTTGTTTCAAAGTCGTCCCACAAGTCCACCCAGCTTTAAATGGGTACCTGACTTTAAGTTGGGGAAGTAAAGGCGGCTGGGCGTTGTGCTAACCACACAATCCCTTCATATGCCGAGGTTATAGAAACAGATGAATTCTACACTTCGTCTGCCCCGATGGCCCTTTAGGACTAAGGGAACTTTACTTAACTTAATTTTATCATATTACTTATAAGTATCTCTATGGGTTAAAAATTATCTTACATAAGAACTGTATGCTGATTTTTTTTTTACAAAATTTAATTTCATTTCTTGGGTATGAAAGCTATAAATAAAACAACAACTACAAGCTTACTAAAGGTTGTAAAGGTTGTTTGTTTGTTTGCTACTATCATCACCTGAAGGCGGTTTGAAAAAAAAAATCGATGAATTAGTTAATTAGCTTTAGGGCTGTGAATGTTTCAATTTAAATTGATCCAACTTGACTCAGAAAAACAGCATAGCGTTTGATTAAATTCACTTCCCCCACTCCCCAACACCCTTCCCATCACACGTTGATATAAATTAACAGTCAACTTAAGACCTTCCAGTACTTAGAAAAAAATATGAAGTTTCTACTCTCAGTTGTAGTTCTTGTTCTATTCGGTGAGATGTCTATAAAAATTTTCTAATTTTGTTTCTAAATTTAAATGAAAGATTTCATCTTATTTAGCTTTAGGGTTAGTGACAGAGTAACAACAATAGAGACAAATGTTTACTTTGTCTAACTCTCAGATAAAAATTACAAGATACAATAATAAAAAAAATATCCAGAATACACTGCAGTACTGAACCTCTCACACACACTGATATTTATATGATTTGTTTCACAATGATTTTAAAATAGTCTGTGCAAACCTGTTGATTTTCTGATCTATTGAACATCCAAATTGAATTCTCATAGTGACTTCCGCTATGTTAAATAATAATTATTATTATACAGGGGATTAGATTCTGTCGCTAATAACTTGAGTAATCATACAACAAGACTAAAACTCATACACTACTTACAACATATAAACACGAAAGTTACTTTTTTCGTTGTTAAAAGAATTAACATTTATTATATATAACTTATAATAGTCTAAAACTTAATATAGTATATAACTTAATATAGTCTATAACTTAATATAGTCTATAACTTAATATAGTCTATAACTTAATATAGACTGTAACATAATATAGTCTATAACCTATAACAGTCTGTGGATTAGTTTATATTAAAACTTGAGTAACAATACATGTAGATTGTATCTTAACTTTTCGATGCAATGGTAACATCTATTGTCCCCGTTTTGTCTGTCTGTCTGTCTGTCTGTCTGTCATCACCCTAGATCTCAACAACCATAAGTCCTAGACCCATGATGTATATATCATTTTGTAGGTCTTGGCCTGCCATGTGTGCAGCAAAAGTTCATTTCGCGATCTGACCTCTGATGGCCGTAAAAGGGGGCTTATAAAGTACCGTTCTTTACTATATAAGCTATATTAATAAAGGAGCGCCCTATATCTCAGCAACCATAAGTCCTAGACCCATGATGTATATATCATTTTGTAGGTCTTGGCCTGCCATGTGTACATCAAAAGTTCATTTCGCGATAGGACCTCTGAGGGTCGGGCTTAAGGGCTCCTAAGGGGCTTATATATTATAAATATGGCCCCATTCTACACCTTGTACGTTCAATAACCCATTCATTTGGTGCGAAATACTGCAGCACGTAGTTTCACCAAGATTTATTAAGAAACTCATCAAATGAAATAGTAAGCTTGTGTTCAGAGTTTAATTGAAAGTATCAGAGCTATACAACAAGTGACGGAGTTTTCGGACGATTAAATGACTACAATTTCGAATGTTTTCAATTATGAGTCCTATTTCAGTAACCACAAACCACTTGTAGTTAGATTTAAGAGAAAATATTTTTTTTTTCAAATATAAAGAAACGTCTTTATAATATTTTTTTTACAGATATATGCATTACACAATTGCTTGTTTTAAAATATATTTGTACTTTGTAAAATGGACTTGCAGGTCCTGGGTTTGAGTATTGATGCTTGCTGATACTTTTCTAAGAGATATTTAAATCCCATGGACTAGGCGACTGCCTAGAGCGCCCATGTTAATGTTTCAATGTTAGGACATTTCAATTAGCATACAAGGAATGTCAATCTTGTCTTGTGGTGTACCGGGCACTAATGTGGACTACTGGGTGAGTCAGTGGAGTGCGCTAGTTTGAGAGACTACTAGAGGAATAATATTGGTTAGCTGTGGCTACACAACGTAGTTTCCTAGGGCCGCCAAATGTAACTATGCAGGAGTTCCTCCCAGCTTAAAAAATGGGCGCCCAATATTTGTTAGGAAAAGTAAAAGTGCTCGGACATTTTAATAGCGTAAGAGTAAATAAAGTCTGGGCATTTTAATAGTGTAAGTGTAAGAAAGTCTGGGTAGCCTATTATAATAGTGTAATTAATTTTAATAGCGTAAGGGTAAAAGAGTATGGAAATTGTAATAGCATCAAATTACTATAGAAAACAGTGGTTATAGAAAAATGATACGCAAGGTCTCTGTACTCTAAGGACCCATTTATTTTTTTTAACTATACAGGGGTCGTCAAAGGAAACCAGAAATGTTCTTCAGACTCCAGGGGTGTCCGTCGCTACAACGGCAAGCCCTGTGCCAGCACCACTAGATACGACGACGGACGTAAAGGTGCCTGTGGCTGCGGGGACTTCAACACAGGTAGTGCTCGTGTCTCTTTATTAGTGTCTAGCCCATACATGGGAGGGGGCAAACTACAACCCGTTGGTCAGGCTGATTGATCTGGCCCGCGCTCCACTTCCCTCCGTTCAATAACAGTAACAACGTTGAAATAAATTTGATTACCTCATAGAGACACTCCATAACTACGGCACTTCTGTCAAATGAAGGAACCAATTGTGGCCCACGTTTCAAAAGTTTGCCCAACCTTGGTCTAGTTGGTGTGATAAAGTTAAAGTTGTGAAACTGACAATAACAATAAATAAAATATTCCCGTATAACGATTTCATTTGATGCTAGCAGGAGTTTATCATTTTTTTTTTTTCAATTTTCTTTCCTGTCCGGTGGACTTGCTTTGAAAAGCGGTGCCTTATAAGTCAATTATTGCAGAACGCGCTTTTCTATAAATGATTCTGTGACCATCGCACATCAAACTAGGGTGGTTAAGAAAGAAGAGCATTACAAAAACTTTTCCAATAGTGAGTAGAGACTAATAGATTGACATGAATGCCGTAGGTAACGGGTTCGAATCCCAGCGAATCCAGTCAGCTGCCATATAGTCCTTATTTAGCCAACGTAAACATAGCTACAGTGGGAATTTAAAAAGAGCAATCACTACAAAAATCTACATATTAATGTCTCATAGGTGATTTTTTTGCTGGATGTCTTTGTTTATAATTCTCAGTATACCTTGCTTTAGCACTTTCCATTAAAAGTTCTTTTGTTTATATCAGTTGTGTTTCCTGTTGTGGTTGGGTTTTTTTCAAACATAGTTTACAAAAAACTTTGTTCAAAACCAAAAGTCATTCAAATTTAATAATCTGCATCTACCTTATAGATAAGATCTAAGACATAAATATTCTCACATGCGAAGGGTATAGTGTTCAATCCATTGTAAAGCCAAAAATATTCCCCGCTGTCTTGAAGTGGACCCACAGAAAGGACGTTTGAAAGCGCATCTGTTGACGTGTCCATTCGTTCCCCCAACAAACATGTCGGTTAAAGAAATTAAAAAAAAAAAAACTCATAACTGGCAATACCGTAGCTCTACACTTATCAATTGTTCATTTCTTTAATTACATACCTGAAGCAACCTTTTGACATTTTTTATTTTTGTAAACAGACCGGCCGTTTGATTGGAACATGAATGAGTACACTGCAGCTGCCAGTCAAATGTACTTTGATTGGGGCAGGTGGAGTACATGGTGTGGACAGAACTGTGGGAGGTGTGTCAAGCTGACACCAACAGGTGAGGTCAACTGAGGTGTCTCCATGATTGTCAGTATGATATAAATATGTAGTGAAACACAAACACATGTCATATAGGCCCCACATGTCATATAGGTATCAAAAGTCATAGTTGTCTTAAGTGGTCCCAAAACGTCATACAGGTCCCTAAGGTCGCACAGGTCTCAAATGTCATACAAGTACCGAATGTTAAAAAGGTCTTAAATGTTATATAGGTCCAAAAATGTTATATAGGTATCAAATGTCATATAGGTCTCAAATGTCATATAGGTCTCGAACACCACATGGGTCTGGAATTTCGTATAGGTACAAATATCGTGTGGGTCTCAAATGGTGTATAATTACCAAATGTCATACGGGTCCCAAATGTCATGCATTGTTCTCAACACTGATTACAGACACTAAAAAGAATACACACGTTTGTGTCTAATGAGTGCATTTGATTATTAGTTAGATTAGAGAAATATGAAGGCTAAAAATTGTATCTTAGCTCCCATTCATATTCAATATCTTATGTTAATATAAGCTGACTAATGTCAGTCAATACTAATTCGTGTCAGCCATAATCGATATTTTATAAGTTTCTTTCTTTTCGGCTCAAACATCCGATTCAGATTCACGAAATGTTAATATTCTCAAACGGTACACGACCACATAAAAAAATTGCATGAAGTAATAAAAATCATTTAAACTGCAAGAAGTAATACAAATCAATTATAATTCCGAACTGTTCGACTGTTATAGAGTCCTACTGTTATAAACTCCTACTGTTATAGAGTGCTACTGTTATAAAGTGCTACTGATATAGAGTGCTGCTGTTATAGAGTGCTGCTGTTATAGAGTCCTACTGTTATAGAGTGCTACTGTTATAGAGTGCTGCTGTTATAGAGTCCTACTGTTATAGAGTCCTTTTTATACATTTAGCAACGATGGAAGAAAGAGAATTAGTATCAATAATGGTTCTTTATATGTCCCCTTTTTCTTAGCAGATTTACGAATATTTAATTTTACAATATTTTAGAAAAATGGAGTTGTAATTCTGCTTACAAAGATTCCCGAGTGTTTCTAGCTAGACTTGGCCTAACCCAGATTTAGTTAGTACATTAAGTACGGCATGTGCTTTGATACTTTGGTACATTTAGTTAGTACATTAAATACGGCATGTGATTTGATACTTTGGTACATTTAGTTAGTACATTAAATACGGCATGTGCTTTGATACTTTGGTACATTTAGTTAGTACATTAAATACGGTATGTGCTGTTGATACTTTGGTGCATTGAGCTATTACATTAAATACGGCATGTAATGTGCACTACAAATCATAGTTATTATTAATATGTCAAACTCTCACCAGACCAACTGAACGATGACTGTTCTTGAGGGGGTGGGGTAATTCCAGGGATGTAAATCACGAGCTCTATCTCCAGTGAGAGGGATGGATGGTCGTGCGGTAGAACGCTCGACTGTCGACCTGCAGGTGAGGACCAAGGAAATTTTTCAGGTCTTGGCTCAAGTTCCCGATATATATCTCCCGTGATGCCTCCATGGCCATTGCACTATCGGCTATGGTTGGGATGAAAGAAGGGCACCATAAAAACCGTCCCATTAGTGGTTTATAGGATCTAAGAGATTTCATCTCATCCTTTCAGGGACTTCACACACATCTCCAGTGAGAATCACAGTATTTTCTTCAGGTCATGGTAAAAATTCTCTTTATAGTCATTGCACTTTCGGCAGTGGTATGGAAGAATGAAGAGCCCCATTGGTTGTTCAAAAGATCTAGGAAGTAAACATCACATCAGTTAATTTTTTTTCCCCAGGTGGTTTTGTGCCGGGTCAAGGTAGACCCCCTAGAAATTTGAACCCTCAAATATTCCTGGTCACTAATGACTGCCCAAGAGAAGGTAACTGGAACTGGTGTGGTCAAGGTGGAGCACCGGGCTCAGGTAAGTCAGACTAGTGAAACAATTATTGTATAGAAAACATTATATAAGAAAGGAACATACAGTTCAAATTAGAACTGAGAATACAAGACAGAATGTTGCCTTGGCCCTTGGGGGGGGGGGCTGATAGGGGATTCCCCAGTTTCGAGATTTTTTTTATTTTGCTAATCTAAGAACTTGTGAAAACATTTAACGGAGTGAGTGGGGGTGTGTGTCAGAAGGACCTTTATTGTAAAAGATAATCAGGGACGTAATATTTACAAGCAGAGGCTGTGACTGTGTTGTTTATCTGGGCCCCAAAAATGACATAGCAGTCTACAAAAGGGGGGGGAGGGCATCAGCGGTACTTTAGTAATTTTCGGCACCTGAATGGGGCGGCATTTTTTAGAATCCGCCCTGTGTTAGTAAAGCCAACGCCTCTGAGATAACTCAGTTTTAGTTAGAAGGAGTTAATTAATTATTTACTGGCTAAGACGTGGTTCCATCTATAGTGCGTAGCAAGCTTAACTCGCGCCCGAACACAATAACTTTTCAATACCTTTTTTAGCGCCCCCCCCCCATTCGAAAACCATATAATATTATATGTAGAATATACCATTTGGCGCCCATTTGTAAGTAGCGCCCGGGACATGATGCCCCCTTTGTCCACCCCTCGCTACACCTATGTTCATCTATTCAGATTTAACTAATCTGACAGAGTTTGCGATATTTTTTTATCTGACTTTATGGTGAAAAAAAGTATTTTTTTTTATTTTTATGTAATGAATAACTCCATAATTTTGTTTTGAGTAAAAAATGTAATAGAGGGATTCATTGAATCTTTTATTGTAAAATGTATAAATAGATTATGCATATACAATTCAAATTTATAGATGCAGGGTACTCATTCCCGTAAAGAATTCTAAATTCACTTTCCTGTAGGCAATATTCCCGGTTCGCCAGTCACTGGCCTATATAATCCTCACCTCGCCCTAGCTTTGAACCAATCAATAATTATGAAACTAAACTCAAAAAAAAAAAAATCATAATAACACGGTATCACTGTGCAGTGTTATATTTACCATATAATTAGAAGTATTTTTTTTCCTTGAGTTGTTTATTAAGTTTACTTGTAAATTGTTACTATCATGTAACGAAGAAGAAATACGGTTGATAAATTACTTTACGAATTTCAGTTAATGCACGCTACGTCTTTCAAAACGACCTTTGGTCAAGCCCTACTGTATCCGTTAACCTAGCTCTAGGAGACATCGTTGCATCATGACCATGTATTTTAAGCTGCTGAATATTTTAAACAGAATGCTATGGAATAGAAAGAGGGAAAAAACAAAAGCCATCTCAATTGACCACGGGTTAGTCGGTCAACAAAATAATCTCTATTTCCTTTAAACTCCTCTCAGAGCAGCAAGCTATCGTAGTGGCGATTGCTACTCGTTACTCTCAACACTGTTGCTTATTTTAGCCCGACTTGGTACGGAATGTGGCAACTAAGAGTTTCAAGTGAATCACACGCCAACTGAAACGGTGTTGTTTTTTTTTTGGAGGGAGAGGGCAGTCCTATGGCTTCTTTTACCTCGTATTCGACTATTCCCCTCTACCCTTGCCCTGTGGGTTTTATCCCAGTATCAGTCTATAACAGTGTCAGTCTATAACAGTGTAAGTCTATAACAGTGTCAGTCTATAACAGTGTAAGTCTATAACAGTGTAAGTCTATAACAGTGCCAGTCTATAGCAGTGCCAGTCTATAACAGTGTCAGTCTATAACAGTGTCAGTCTATAACAGTGTCAGTCTATAACAGTGCCAGTCCATCCTTCACCATTCGTCTTTTATTTCTAAACTTACTGTAAACTGTTGACACCTCTCACACCATTCTATTTTGGGAATAGGTTTAAGTTTAATATCATTTTTGAAATAGTATTGTCGGATTTAAATTACATACATTACCAGTCGAGTGTACATTATTCGCTCATTTCTTGTATAACATTTGTTTGAATCTTCTTCTGCTATTGTTCAAGTGAAAATGTATTTCCTAATACTAAGGTCAAGCCAATAAAGAAGTGTTGTCAGAGTCAAGCAAAATCTAAAATACTAATTTAAAGAAAAGTGATACTCCACTAAAGGTTCTAACATGTAATTAAAATATTTTGTTACACAGTTTAGTTTAGTGTTGTGTTAGACAGTTTAGTTTAGTGTTGTGTTTCACAGTCTACTAATAGAGAAGAAATTAAAGATCTTGGTTCTTAAGATAATGGTCATATTAACCTTGTCTCTAGCTCAGACAAAACAAAATCTTTCAAAGGGAATTTCCATTTTTTAAAGCACATGTACTAGTACATGTTAGCAGAGGTTGGAGGCCTGTCGCAAGAACTGGGGGGGGGGGGTATTATACTTCTCTGAGTCTAAGACTTGTGGGGGCCCAGTTGCTTTCGAAATTAAATTTTATTGATTGATTTTCCTGCTAAATTGGGGAAATGGTCAGCTGTCCTTAACTTTTGTTGTTTATCGGGGGCCTTTGAATCTCTGGATGCAGCTCTGAAGTAAGACTTGGTCATCTCGTTAAGTAAGACTTGGTCATATCGTTAAGTAAGACTTGGTCATCTCGTCAAGTAAGACTTGGTCATATCGTTAAGTAAGACTTGGTCATCTCGTTAAGTAAGACTTGGTCATCTCGTCAAGTAAGACTTGGTCATCTCGTCAAGTAAGACTTGGTCATATCGTTAAGTAAGACATGTATGTATTATGTATGTAATATTGGTGACTAAATAATCTTTCTAAAAATGTGTACAGATGTAGTTGTTTTGTTGTTGATTTTATGAAATAATTCAAATCTGTGTGATAAATATTCTCACGAGTGACCGTTTTAAAAAAAAAAGTCTGATTTTGTTTACTAATAATATAAAATATGTCTTTTCTCCATAGGTCAGACCAATGCCTATGGCTACGAAGTGCACTTTGACCTACAGAATCACAATAGACAAGTGACCGGCGGTCTCGACTGGGACAATGCAGAAACTGTCTGGGAGGAGGTGGAATGCCCTAGTCGTTTTTCAAATTTGTACAAACAATGCCAATGTCCAAGAAAATTCTAGAGTAGTCACACAAAGAAAAAAAAATTAGGGCAAGAAATCAGACAAAATAAAGTTTACAAAAAAATTTGAAGCTGGATAAGTCATAACCTAGTTTCAGTAACTGTATTTCTTAACAATGTTTCAGAATTATGAAAATTAAAACCAGCATCTTAAGCCTGTTTCATTCTGGACACAGGGCGTGTTAGCGCATTTTCGTGTTATGTTCCTCTTTTTTCACTTCCGTTCAATAACCCATTCATTTGGTGCGCCACCACAGCGTATAGGGTGTATAATGGGGCCATGAAAATGACATAATTATTAATATAGCTTATATAGTAAAAAACGGTACCCTAAGAAACACTGGTAACCAGCCCTCAGAGGTCAGATCGCGAAATGGACTTTTGATGCAGGATTGGCAGGCCAAGGCCTACAAAAAATATATACATCATGGGTCTATGACTTATGGTTTCTGAGATCTAGGGTGATGACAGACAGATGGACAAAACGGGGAATAGATCATTCGACTTTCGAAAATGCGCTTAAAAAAAATAAAAGGTTGGCCACACATTAGGTCAGTGAGAGAGACAAATTCTTGTTTTGTATGAACTTTTCATTGACATACCTCGGTCAGTTTTTTTCAAACTTTAGAGGAAAATAAAAAATATAAAAAAAAGCTTTTATTTAAATGCACCAAAACGTAAAAATATAACTTGTTTGATCATAGAAATATTTATATTTACCTGAATGAAATTTACGTTTTTTTACAAATATTGTTAACAAAACATTGTGCAATGTTAAAGTGTGTATATGTGGGCTAAACAATTTTAGATTAGCTTGTCCCAATTAGACAATGGACACTAGTTTTAATATATTCATCATCTAAAGACTGGAAGCTGTGAATCAATAGAACAACATGAATGTATACATCATTTAAAGACTGAAAGCTGAGAATCATTAGAACAACATGAATGTATTCATTATCTAAACCCTGGAAGCTGTGAATCAATATAACAACATGAATGTATTCATTATCTAAACCCTGGAAGCTGTGAATCAATAGAACAACATGAATATATTCATCATCTAAAGACTTGAAGCTGCGAATCAATAGAACAACATGACTATATTCATCATCTAAAGACTGGACTTTATTTCCAACAAACTTCTGAGATTTTACATTGTATCAACTAAACGAGATTGGACGAACAGGAATGACCTGACATCATACACAAACAAATAACAACCAATAGAGTTCAACCTACACACTAAACAATCATTGAAATTGAATATGTATTAAATAATCAATGTTAAAACCTTTCTCTGAAATAAAAAAAAATAAAACTGTGTATGCCTGTTTACGAGATATACCATTACAGTGCACGATCTTGCATTTCAAAACAACGCTATTTTTACCTTGATTGTTTTATGTGGTGTTAAAAACAAGGACAATGAAAAATGAAAACGAAAATCAAAACAAAAACATGTAACCTTAAACCATGATTAATTTCAACTCTTATCTAACATTACAAAATAAACTTTAAAAAAAATTGAGCCGCATTTGGACATTTTTGTAAGAAATGATCAGCCAAGTTTGTTTTATTTTTATTCTTCTTGGTAAGAAGGAAAAGTGTAATTAATTATATATATATATATAAACAGATATCAATGTGTGTGCTTGTATATGTATCGAGAGAGAAAGTAACACATCTTTCCCCGCCTTTAACTATTGATAATTTTTTGCCCGCAACACACATTTAACATTGTCTGGTGAGTGTCGGAATTTTCTTTTACTGCTGGGTTCAAATGGGATGTGTACCAGTCTCAGATTGTATTCAATATTATGTGATCGATGTCTAAATATATTCGACCTGTACATGGTTATCAAGACATATGCCTATTAATTTTACAATAAGACTGATAATATATAACTTGTACGTGGCTTCAGTGGCTTCGAATCGTTGATGTTTGATAAACTCTTTAAATACGGGTTACCATAAAATGGTTGGGCAACATTCATGAGTATATGCTGTGTAGACTTTCCGCTTTATGTGTGTTGTAACTAATATCATGTTCACAATATGTATTTTACATGAAGCTCTTCATATCATAGCATCAATTATATTGCCAATTAATCATTCAGTAAATAACTGTGTGTTATGTTGACATCTAATTATCTCCAGCAGTTTATCAATGTACCAAATTATAAACATACACTCCGGTTTTTACAAATATTAGATCAGTCAAGTTAATTCCTAAAATAAATGTGTAGCATTTAAATTTTGATATCTTCATCTTCTTCCTTTGGCACTACAGTCCATTCTATTCCCTGGCCTGCCATACTACTCATCTCTACTTTTCCCGATCCACGGTCTTCTTCCTCCACTCTCTCATTCCTGTGGCTTTAAGGGCTTCTAGTCTGTTATTGATCTCTATCATCATATCATTATATATTCTCACTAATGGTTGATCCCAGGTATTTAAAGTTTTCTTCTCTTTCAAATATTGATATACAATAAAATAACAACACAACTTTGGAAATGTCAATTCAATTCCTGAAACGTACATTAACCTTTATCAAAATTATTTGTAAGGAAAAAGTAACACGTATATCTTATTTGTGGGACAGATGGCCGAGTGGTGTAGATACTCGACTGTCAACCTGAGAGCCCTGGGTTCGATCCTCGGTGAGGCCCTTGGAATTTTTCCAGGTGAAACTTGGTGCAAAGTCGTCCCACAAGTCCACCCAGCTTTAAATGGGTACCTGACTTAAGTTGGGGAAGTAAAGGCGGCTGGGCGTTGTACTAACCACACAATCCCATCATATGCCGAGGCTATAGAAACAGTTGAATTTTACACTTCATCTGCCCCGATGGTCCGTTAGGGCTAAGAAGGAAACTTTTTTTTATATCTTATTCACAAGAACGATATTGTCTATAAAAAACATGTATATGTTGTAGATGAATTATGAATAGTTTTCATGAATTATGAATTGTTTTATGAGCTATTATATTTACACTAAGAAGATAATCAATATACAAGCGTTTAGTGATTCTTGATAACTTCTATTGTGACTAAGAGTAAGTCTGAATATAAACATGATATTCAAATTATTATGTCAGAACAGATAAGCAGTCTTTAAAAAACATATTCTCATTTATACTATTTCTTGATGACAGGTGTGGTGCATGGCACTGCCAGATGTCTCAATGATACTCACGGTATTCTCAGGTAGAAAGGTATGCCGTGTGCCAGTGTCAGGCTGTACACAGAGAACCATAAAGGAGAGTGCGGGTGTGGACCCTCTGATATAGGTGAGAACTGCTGCAGCTTTAGATGAATACGCCCTTACCACGGGACACCAACATTATGAAGTGTATTGGTTTTAAAAATAGCTCAGCTAAAATGTGTTTAATCGATCGCATTGAAATAGCTAACAGTGTCCAATTAAAACCGGGGGGGGGGGGTTCACTCCATGTTACGAAACCTTCAAATGAATTGACCAATCACAGCCAAACAATAAAAATCATACGCATCCCATCAATTTAAATTGATTTTTTTCCGGGCCGGGAGTGACCTACATTCTTTTTATTCAGGGGCGGCATTTTTACTAATATACTCCTTGATTGCACACTAATCGGGTGGTATCTTTAGATTCCGTCCCTGGTGCCACTAACGTTAGTTCCGCTACTACGAAGGTGGAGTTCCGCTACTACGAATGTGTCACTTTATACATCAATGTATGTCCTACGACCTATGGAGCATTACAATAAACATCTTCTGTGAAATCATCTACCAACTCCTAGGTTCACTAAACGCACACGTATATTCTGTCCAGCTGGTTGGCCATTACTAATGATCTAAATCTAGGTCAAGGGGAATTTATTACCGCCGTCTGGACCACTAAGCAGTCGGTCATTAGTTTTCGTCCCCCCCCCCCATCTGACCCAAAGCCTTGTCGCAACAAAAATAAAAAAAAATAATAAATAACATTTTTTTCGAATTTCTGTACCAAGCTTTGTAAGTATTTGAACATATGATAAATGTTAACTGATTGATTATTGATTTGTTTTTATTGCACTATATTGGCTACCGCCTTTAACTGATTGTTTACTTATTTTTTGAAATTACTTTGACACATGATTTATTTACTGTTTGTTGGCCTTCTTTTACTACTGATTCTCAAACAACTATATTAATGGCTTTTTGCGCTGGTTTTACAACTACTTAATCACTACAGTTTTGTACATGGCTCTTAGAAATACTTGATGGATTCTATAATTATTTTAACCTTTGCTTTTACTGCTCCATTTAATACTGGCTTTTGCACTTTTCGTTGTACTTTTACGACTAGTTTTCCATCGCAATCAATTAGGCATGTGATATATCAGTCATGTGATATACTAGTCGTATGATTACTAGTCACGTTATGTATTAGTCATGTGATGTATTAGTCATGTGATATATTAGTCATGTGATATATAAGTCATGTGATATATAAGTCATGTGATATATAAGTCATGTGATATATTAGTCATGTGATATATTAGTCATGTGATATATCAGTCATGTGATATACTAGTCGTGTGCTATATCATTCATGTGATATACTAGTCGTATGATTACTAGCCACGTATATATCAGTCATATGATATATTAGTCATGTGATATATCAGGCATGTGATATACTAGTCGTGTGATATATTAGTCATGTGATATATCAGTCATGTGATATACTAGTCGTGTGGTATATTAGTCATGTACAACCCTATGTCATCCTTCCAATCTACCGTCTTATGATGTTGTCATGTGTGACCTCTGAACCCAACAGACGCACCTTTCGCTTGGAACCTGGCCGACTTTGTGGTGGCCCCCAACCTGAAATATTTTGATGACGGGGGAGACAAGCAGTACTGTGGACACAATTGTGGTCAGACGGGGGAGTTTATAATTATTTTTTTCTTTATCAGTGTCATTAGGTTCATCTGTAAAAATCGATTACAGAGTCAATAATACTCATCGCCATGAACCAACTATTGCATAATCGATTCTGTACTGAACATATATGTATTGAGCAGTCATTTGTTTTAAATTATAATTGTAGGAGTTCTAATTAAAAACAAAAACAACAAATAGTGTAAAAAAACCGTTAAGCAAAATCCAATAGGAATAAAACTAATTGTTGACAGTCATGACTTCCGTCAGTGTGGATTATTGATTCCTCTGTATAGACAACTCATGACTTCCGTCATTGTTGACTATTGATTCCTCTGTTTTATAGTTGTCACGACAATGTGTTAGCTGTATATCGATTGTAAAACTTGTTTGATGTGATGTACGACCATAGTTTTGCTGACCACATTTTGTTCTATAATCGTTTAAACCTCTGTACAGTTTAATGAGTGTGCTGGGATATAGTTTTGAATAAACTTTTCCGTTAAATCTTGTTTGTTTGTTGTTTTTTTTTTTAATTATTTGTCTTAATGCTTAGAGTATTTAGTAAATGCGACTATGAAAATGTGTGATTATAACATGGTTACCATAGAGTTATAGTTGTAACATAGTTACCATATAGTTATAGTTGTAACACAGTTATCAATGTACATTGTACAGTCGATTTTCAAATGTATACTCTCAAAAAAAAAACACAGGAGGAAAACTAATAATGACGTCATTTTTATGAACAGGTGGAATGGGCGTTGGTCAAGGAGCACCTCCGGTCAATTCGTCCCCTCACACATTTGTGATTACCAATGTGTGTACTTCTACTGACAGTCCAGAATGGTGTGGTCAAGCTGGTAAACCGGGCACTAGTAAGACATTAAATTTTTGTGCTTAAATATAGAATTGTGTACTCATCAGCTGTACACTGCTAAACCTTTGCATAGAGTTATATTCCCTTAGGCTTGATCAGTAGACCTGGCTATTTTTGGCTTCGGACAGATCCGATTTTTTCATGATTCTATTACAATTTAAAGATGCAATATGTTATAGAAATACAGAGAAAAAAAACAAATATTTAAAGGAATTATTTCACATCTTAGCCTTTGGGTATTATGCTTGAAAACCGCAGAAACTATTCAAAAATTTAGATTAAAAAAAATCATTAATCGAATTAAGACGGCGGCAAGACGCCATTTTGAATTATTGATTTCAACCTTCGATATAACGCAGAAGCGATACCACTATTATTTATATTAGATTCTTCAAGTGTTTTCATTTATGTTAATGCTATTAACAATTTAGAACAAAAGAATCTATCCCATTTAATGACTTATAATATGAAATGACAACATTATTTATACGTCTTGCAAGGTTGTTTTTTTGTTAATAACTTTCTAATGATCTATACTTATAAAAATATAGTAAACGAGGGGGGAAAATATTGATAACTCAAAGTTTCAGAGTCTGTTACTTTCTTTTTTAAATATTTAAGTAATTTATTCAGTCATTCCTTTGCATGTAATATTTGTATGTATCTGTTTAGTAGATCTATTAATAGACATTTCGTAATCTACTTTCTTTGACCCATTTCCCATCTTTCATCTCTTATTTAATTCTTGTGTGTCATTTAAAACAAATTTTTGTAAAATAAAGTCCATGAAAAGATGAGATATCTATCACTTATATCTTAAAGACCACTAATGAAAACGTTCTTGTAACGCCCTTCTATCATTCCCCACCATAGCCGATAGTGCCATGTTCATGGAGGCACCACGGGAATCATAGGTATGTGATTGGACGCACCGCAAGTTAAACCACAGCAACGAGATCTGATCATAACCCAAACGTCACTCAGTCCCCCGTCATTATCTTTTCATTTATTTATTTACTAGCTGTACCCAGCAAAACCTTTGCTCGATCGGTAGGCTAGGTTATTTTTGGTTTCGGGCAGATCCGTTTTTTTCATGATTGTATTTTAAACTGGAATGATGTTGTATTCATTCTTTACGTTCGATTTAACGCAGAAACCACACCGCTATTATTTATGTATTTATTTTTCTTCAACTCCCTATTGAACCCTTGACTGATTCGTTTTTTTTTTCATCCTGTCCCCCCCCCCACACACACACAGATCACGCCAATCAACACGGCAATGAGGTCCACTTCCACCTACAGAACCACAGGGGTCAGGTGTCAGTCGGGCTAGGCTGGAACAATCCCGAGGTCACGTGGGAGCCAGTGGTGTGTCCCCAGCAGTTTGTCACCAAATGGCATCAGTGCTCGTGCTACAGCAACGCAAGCGGTTAATAAAAATCTGACAACACTGACCCAACGTCTTCCTGGACAGTGTTGTACTGAATGTTTTGTTAAGAGCTAGAGACAAACAGAAATTTAGCTGATTATCTAAGGGAAAACTGAATAACTCAAAGGTGGAAATAAATGCGAGGGAGTTGGGGAGAGTGCCGAAAGTGAGGGACTTGGGGAAAGTGCCGAATGCGAGGCCATAACGTTTGTCTATATGTCGTACAAAAAACCTCCCTATTGTCCCACCCTTCCCCACGGTTAGTCTTAGTTTCGCATCCCTAAAGGCTGCTACTAGTAACTATTCATCGCTAAACAAGATCTGTAATTATTATTTGGATAAGTATGATTGTATAGGTCGGCTTTATAGAACTGGTTATAAGACGATGTGAAGTTACAAAATATATTTTTTTTTAAAACAAACAAAAAAAAACACGGCCATCTTCGTTTATCCCCATTGGTTGTAAACTGAGACATGGGCTCCATTGCTATAATATTGTCTTTTTGTTTATTACTGCATCAAAGTTGGTGGATAGGACACTGTTAAAGCCTTGTATTGTAAAGTAAATTACTAATCACAGAATGTTTATTATGTGTTACTGACGCTTGCAAAGTTACACGTCGTTGTTGATGTTGTTTATGTTGTTTGTTTAATTATTTATGACTGACTGGGAAATTCCAATACACAATAGTGTCTATATTTGGTTGACCTGTTTTTCTAGATACTGCACAAATGTCTATATTTGGCTGACTTGTTTTTCTAGATACTTAAATATTTCTTTTTAACCTATCAGTGACACTTTCAGACTAACATTTAATGAAGCTTTTAGCGCTAGTTGACACCATTTGATTATCTGCAATTATAAGTTTTGTAAAGACATTTGTTTCCAAGGTGTCATGATCAGAAGAATCTGCGATTCAACCTGAAGTAGCCTTGCTAAATTATGAATGTGTTAATGTCTCTACTAGCTTATGAATGTATATGTTGACTCTACTAGCTATTGAATGTATCCGTTGACTCGACTAGCTATTGAATGTATCTGTTCACCCTACTAGCTATTGAATGTATCTGTTGACTCTACATAGAACCTTCAATATTTTCACGTAAGTTTCAAACTATCTACAAAATGTGTTACTTCTAAATATGATAATAAATATAATGTCGAGATTTGGCAATTAGAGGAATAACAGAGATTGGATCGGAGTCGGTGAAAATATTTGAGCAAAGTACGATCACTAAAAATATTCCTAAAGTGCACTGTACGATCACTAAAAATATTCCTAAAGTGCACTGTACGATCACTAAAAATATTCCTAAAGTGCACTGTACGATCACTAAAAATATTCCTAAAGTGCACATTTTTTTTTCTTGATACAAGCGATATTCCTGAAGTTATTTAGGTCAGGTCGATCAATGTTTTTTTTTTTTACTTGATTACAGTCTTTGAATACAGTGCATCCCTCAAACAATTCTAAACAACATCTGCTTCCGGTGAGTTTAACCGACATATTTTAGCTGAAAACACTTGGAGAAACTCGACTCTAACATATGACTCCAGTGTCTAGTTGAGACAACTGATTCAAGAAAATAATAATCTCTCGGTTTCTACATTGTTTTCTTTGCCCCTCCCCCCCCCTCCCCCCCCCCCCCAAGTGGTTGGACAAGATTGCTATTTACGAAACTCTCTAGAGATTCTCAATTTAATGAGTTATAATAGAAAAACTAAATACTAGTCTCAGTTGTTGGGTTTTTTTTTTAAATTAATTAATTTGAAGTACTCTTGATCGTTCTTATAATATTTTTTAGTTGTGAACCATGTTATTTATAATACGACCTTTCACATGTATTACGGTAAAACTTAAAATTTCCAAGCATCGAGATATCATGCACTGTATGGAGATTTATATAAATGTATTTTATTATTACTTATTATAGACTTGAACACATTTTTACGAAAAATATATTTGTGTGCATAATTTGTTCAAACGTACCATTAAACATAGTACCAGGGGCGTATTTGTATAAATGTATGTTATTATACATCATCAACTTCAAAAAGGTTTATTTATCTTTACACTAAATCACCAGTATGTAAGGATTGGTCTATTTTTTTTAAATATATAGACAACTGATATAAACCTTATAGATAATATGAAACATAACATCCCAATGACCAAACTATTAAGTAAATTACCAAAAAATCTTGAAGTAAATTACCAAAAAAACTTGAAGTAAATTACCAAAAAACTTGAAGTAAATTACCAAAAAATCTTGAAGTAAATTACCAAAAAAACTTGAAGTAAATTACCAAAAAACTTGAAGTAAATTACCAAAAAAACTTGAAGTAAATTACCAAAAAAACTTGAAGTAAATTACCAAAAAAACTTGAAGTAAATTACCAAAAAACTTGAAGTAAATTACCAAAAAAACTTGAAGTAAATTACCAAAAAAACTTGAAGTAAATTACCAACAAAACTTGAAGTAAATCACCAAAAAAACATGAAGTAAATTACCAAAAAACTTGAAGTAAATTACCAACAAAACTTGAAGTAAATTACCAAAAAAACTTGAAGTAAATTACCAAAAAAAACATCAAGTTCCATTCTTCAAAGACACAAAAACGCCACTTCTATTTTCACTCAACTCATAGATGAAAATCAAAACGAACAAAATATACTAATACATACTTCATGTCTTCGTTTTCATGAAATTCCAATTACGTCGATTTCTAATACCTTGACATGGTACGGAGGTTAAGAGTAGTCAACGAATTTACCGCTTTATGTTTTACAGGACTGCAGCTAGTAAAAAATAATCTCTACGGAAGTAAAATTGCTACATTTTTCATTGAACAAATTTATCTAATATTATAAATAATTAAACGACCATATGCTATAAATGTATAAAATACTTCAAAGGTCCAAATATTGTTTCTTATGGAAAGAACTGATTAATTTTGAGAATTATGAAAGCGAATTCTGATATTGTTCATTTCACAGACTGCAGTGTAACAGTCCCTAAAACAAAAGTTCTAAAGAATATATAACAAAATTCCAAATATACTTCTTTAACTTCATTGTCTTTCCATTGTTCTAACCCTTCGGAGACCTCGATCAGGGAAAAATCGATACAGCAGCGGCTGCCTATTGTATCATGCTACGGACATTTCGCAATGAAGACATTATGTTGTCTTCTGGTTTTATTATGTTTTTTTTTTATTACTAGTTGTACCCTGCAAAACCTTTGCATAGAGTTATATCCCCTTATGCTTGATCGGTAGGCTAGGTTATTTTTGGTTTCGGGCAGATCTTTTTTTTTTATGAATGTATTTTAAACTGATATACTGTTGTATTAATTCTTTACTTTCGATTTAACGCAGAACCCAAATCGCTTTTATTTAATTAGATTCTTTGTTAACAATTTCTTTTCTATCATAAAAGGTAATTAGTGTAAATTTAGAAATCTTTGAACTGGTCTTTAAATAGATTTAGTGATGCTGTTGTTGAGATGTGTTCATTACTTATAATTACTGCAGAGATCAATGTTTACATGCATCATCCTGTTAATGACAACAATACGAGTTATGCAAAATTTAAGCGTGTCGGTGAAAAATAATGAATTAATTGACAGAATGCAGATTTCAGACGATTCAAACTTGGATATTTGCCTTTTGGGTCGCGAAAAAAAATTCTTCATAAAGGATTACGAACCTTCATGCTTTGAGAACCACTGAAATAAACGACATTACAAAAACATGTAATTAAATGTTCCTTTACTTTTGATTCAACAAGCATTGCTCAGTGAAATAGATATTTTTGTCTGTTTTCTATACACCTACAGAATGAGATCGTCATTTGGTCTTAAAGCTGCCAACTTCGGAATGTGTTGTTTTTTTTGCTTCTGTAAGACAATTAGTTAATCCATGTTTCCCTGTTGTCATGTAGGACCAAGGCTAGAATTCTACAAAAGAAACGTTTTCATTGAAACTTGAAATGAGACAAAGATCGTCGCTTTGACATCTTTATGGCCGATCAACTTAGAGAGCTTATTAAACATTTTAATGAAGTGGAGGGAGAAAGTGTACAACTCACACTTTAACATCTGAGATAACGACTTTTTGCTAGAAATTGTGCACAAATTAAACATCCAACAAGCATTCAAAGAAAATTCAATAAGCATTCAAAGAAAATTCAATAAGCTTTTAAATAAACATTCAATAAACTTTCAATAAACATTCAATAAATATTCCATAAATATCTCTTGACAGTCTATGTAGCTTTTGTCAGAACTGCATGTATTGAAGAATATTCCTAATTACTGAAATAAGTTTATTTTTTAGAAACAGAATTTTGTAAACTAACTAAAAAAAACCCACTTGTAACAATAAGAAACACATATACACACATGCACTAATAGACACACTAATACATACACAGACACAAATACATACACAATGCCAGAACACACATACACACGAATATGGAAATTTGAAAGCATTTAGACCGACTAATGTTGCTGCCTATCCAACAAAATAAATTACTATGATAAAAAGTACGAGTATGTACCAAGCAAGTAATTTTCACCTTCATCATGAAATATGTACTTTAAAATAGCTGACATACAGTATGTTGTCAGGGTTGTCTTCTCTGATACATAATTGATGGGAACCAGCGGAGAGGAGCAAGGTGGGCCCTGATTCAACAGCTTGACAGTCCTTGATTGGCCCGCGGGACATAGTTTGCCCAAGTTTGCTCTAAAGTAATATTTGTGTTACAAAGAAATAAGAAAGTTCTTTCGTTTGTCATTGTAGAGATTGTGAGTTACATAAAATAAAATGAAAGTTTACTCATTGCTCCATCGAACAGCTTAGCATTGATATAACATTGTGGTTACTTCACCACAGCGCACTCTACATGACAACACTTTTAACATATGACGCAGTTATTAACAAAAAAAATTATCAAAGTCATCGACACAGTAACCCCATACATTTCACAATCTCAGATCCCATACATTCTATGTTGTCTTTCTCATATTTCTAAAGAGAAATAACAATTTCTATTTTCAATGGCATTAGCTCAAACATCAAGTTAAAAAACAAAATGATGACAACTTGTGGAGACAAATATGTTTCTCACTATGTTGTTAGCACAGGAAGAAATCCCTGACCATGTCAACCATACAAAACTGTCACATTTTTTTTGAAAGAAAAAAAAATTGTTTCGCACTTTTTTTTTGTTTAATATTTAAACTTTCCTAATATGTCTTGTGTAATAAATCATAAAATGAGCACTTTTATAGGGTATTGCATTTGCATTTTTTGTCTGTCTGTCTGTCTGTCTGTCCGTCATCACCCTATATCTCAGCAACCATAAGTCCTAGACCCATGATGTATATATCATTTTGTTGGTCTTGGCCTGCCATGTGTACATCAAAAGCTCATTTCGCGATAGGACCTCTCAGAGCCGGGCTTTAGGGTTCCTAAGGGGCTTATATATTATATATAGATTATAAGCTAAACAAAGGGGCGTAATCATTATTTTTTTTTGTAACAGTTATTAAACATGACTTACTTCCCTCTCTATTTATACATGAAAACGTCATGTTTTTACAGGCTTAATTTTTGCTTGTTTTTAATGCATACATTGGCTGTAGATTAATACACATGATGTAGAGTTATTGGATGTGGATAAATGTATATGTTTGTATAGACTCATTGGTTGTAGATAAATGTATATGTTTGTATAGACCTATTGGTTGTAGATAAATGTATATGTTTGTATAGACTCATTGGTTGTAGATAAATGTATATGTTTGTATAGACTCATTGGTTGTAGATAAATGTATATGTTTGTATAGATTTATTGGTTGTAGATAAATGTATGTGTTTGTATAGACCTATTGGTTGTAGATAAATGTATGTGTTTGTATAGACCTATTGGTTGTAGATAAATGTATATGTTTGTATAGACTCATTGGTTGTAGATAAATGTATATGTTTGTATAGACTCATTGTTTGTAGATAAATGTATATGTTTGTATAGATTTATTGGTTGTAGATAAATGTATGTGTTTGTATAGACCTATTGGTTGTAGATAAATGTATGTGTTTGTATAGACCTATTGGTTGTAGATAAATGTATATGTTTGTATAGACTCATTGGTTGTAGATAGATGTGTATGTTTGTATAGACCTATTGGTTGTAGATAAATGTATATGTTTGTATAGACTCATTGGTTGTAGATAAATGTATATGTTTGTATAGACTCATTGTTTGTAGATAAATGTATATGTTTGTATAGATTTATTGGTTGTAGATACATGTATATGTTTATATCATTTAGTATATTATACCAAGACCGACATATCTTTGATATTGGAAATATCTATCAATCACTCATTCTTTAATCTGTTTTGTTTGTATGTATGTCTTTGTTTGTATGTATGTCTGTTCGTCTGTCTGTCTATCAATGTGTCAACGTTGATCTATCAGTTTATCTCTGTACTCCTGTCTGTGCGTCTGTCAGTCTAACTGATTTGTCTGTCTGTCTATAAGTTTGTCTGTGGGTATTTCTGCTTGTTTGATCATTATTCACCTCACCCCCATCCAAACAAAATCGTTAAAATATTTAGCCTTGACTCTTCCTATAACTGTACTATCTATCAAGGTCCACCTAGCAAAATTTATAGTAATTATATGAAAGTATACAAAAAAAAAAAAAAACCATGCAAAGAGATAAGTATAGACCTATTTACAAAAAAAATAATGCGTTGACCCTAAGCCATTTTTCAGCAGCATTGAAACAATCTCTGGCTATAGTTCAAATCGGGTTCTTTAAACAAAAACTTACTTCACCAGCTGTGAGTTTCTCTGCAAGTATGATTACTTTGGAATTCTAGTCCGGAATGACAGAAAGTAGGTCTGAATGAGTGGAAGATAAGACATTTGTAGGAAATGTTCAGATATGTAGAATTTTTTTTTTAATCTAAAAAAATCTTTCAATAATCCAAATAATAACTGTGTTACTTAAATTAAATTCTGTTCAGAAGAACGGTAATAAATAGGGAGTGGCCTAATCATCCAATGGAGGAATTTTTAAAAGATTCAACAACGTCCTCTTTGTCAAAAAAAAATAGAAGTCATTTTTAATCCACCAAAACAGTGGCCACCAACACAGTGCCCACCAACACCGCGGCCACCAACACAGTGCCCACCAATATAGTGTCCACCAACACAGTGTCCACCAACACAGTGCCCACAAACTAGTGTCCACCAACACAGTGTCCACCAACACAGTGACCACCAACACAGTGCCCACCAACACAGTGTCCACCAACACCGCGGCCACCAACACAGTGTCCACCAACACCGCGGCCACCAACACAGTGCCCACCAACATAGTGTCCACCAACACAGTGTCCACCAACACCGCGGCCACCAACACAGTGCCCACCAACACAGTGTCCACCAACAAAGTGCCCACCAACTTAGTGTCCACCAACACAGTGCCCACAAGCATAGTGTCCACAACACATCGGCCACCAACACAGTGCCCACCAACATAGTGTCCACCAACACAGTGTCCACCAACAATGTGTCCACCAACACAGTGTCCACCAACACCGCGGCCACCAACACAGTGCCCACCAAAATAGTGTCCACCAACACAGTGCCCACCAACACAGTGCCCACCAACATAGTGTCCACCAACATAGTGTTCACAAACACACAGTGCCCACCAACACCGCGGCCACCAACACAGTGCCCACCAACACAGTGCCACCAACACCGCGGCCACCAACACAGTGCCCACCAACATAGTGTCCACCAACACAGTGCCCACCAACATAGTGTCCACCAACACCGCGGCCACCAATACAGTGCCCACCAACATAGTGTCCACCAATACAGTGTCCACCAACACAGTGTCCACCAACACCGCGGCCACCAACATAGTGTCCACCAACATAGTGTCCACCAACACAGTGTCCACCAACACAGTGTCCACCAACACCGCGGCCACCAACACAGTACCCACCAACACAGTGTCCACCAACACAGTGTCCACCAACACCGCGGCCACCAACACAGTGCCCACCAACACAGTGTCCACCAACATAGTGTCCACCAACATAGTGTCCACCAACACAGTGTCCACCAACACCGCGGCCACCAACACAGTGCCCACCAACATAGTGTCCACCAACACAGTGTCCACCAACACCGCGGCCACCAACACAGTGCCCACCAACACAGTGTCCACCAACACAGTGCCCACCAACATAGTGTCCACCAACACAGTGCCCACAAACATAGTGTCCACCAACACAGTGCCCACCAACACAGTGCCCACCAACACAGTGCCCACCAACACAGTGACCACCAACAAAGTGACCACCAACATAGTGTCCACCAACACAGTGTCCACCAACACCGCGGCCACCAACACAGTGCCCACCAACACAGTGTCCACCAACACAGTGCCCACCAACATAGTGTCCACCAACACAGTGCCCACAAACATAGTGTCCACCAACACAGTGCCCACCAACACAGTGCCCACCAACACAGTGACCACCAACAAAGTGACCACCAACATAGTGTCCACCAACACAGTGTCCACCAACACCGCGGCCACCAACACAGTGCCCACCAACATAGTGTCCACCAACACAGTGTCCACCAACACAGTGTCCACCAACACCGCGGCCACCAACACAGTGCCCACCAACACAGTGTCCACCAACACAGTGCCCACCAACATAGTGTCCACCAACACAGTGCCCACAAACATAGTGTCCACCAACACAGTGCCCACCAACACAGTGACCACCAACAAAGTGACCACCAACACAGTGAACACAGTCCCCAACAACACAAAGGCCACCAACACATCGGCCACCAACATAGTGACCCTCAACACGAAACCACCAACACATTGGCCATAAACAAGTGGCCACCAACACAATGACCACCAACACATTGACCATAAACAAGTGGCCACCAACACAGTGACCACCAACACATTGACCATAAACAAGTGGCCACCAACACAGTGATCACAAACACAATGGCCACCAAGCATAATCCCACACAGTGTCTAGGAATGACCACCACGTTGTTGCAGTGTTGAGAACGGCTGCAGGTAGCCAGCACCAGACAGAATGTCAGACGAAAAAAAACTCGAAATACCGGAATGACCTTGCTGATATCCACAGGAAGCAAAAAGTCATGGTTATTCCTGAAAATGTCCACAAAGAAAGATTAATCCAGTATTTTTGGCAAACAGTGTATTATTAAGAGAAAAAAAATACTAATTCTTTTACAGTCTGTAAGAATAATGGCAATAGTTTAGTTATACAGTTTAGATAGATAGATAGATAACAATTGCCAAGATAGACAAATAACATTCAGATAGAGAAGTAAAAATCAATTGTGTTGGACAGACAGACAGGATGACATTGTAATGAACAGAGGTGGGCTGGGTCTGCCAGCACATGGGGCCCAGAATCTATGATTCTACAATTTGATTGTGTAAGCCTGTTACATACTCCAAATAATGTTGAGTACTCCGTCGGAGGTGCCAAATATATGTTACGGGTCCTTATAATGAAGATACTTGTAGAAGGTGTATTAATTCAGACAACACAAATCACGAAGTTAACTCCAGTGAAGTATAACATCAAACAATCATTTAATACTTGAACATAAACTGACATAAAGGTGAAATCAGGAGGAGTACAAAAGCAAACTGTAAATATGCATCCATCTACATAGATGCCCAAAGCTAGACTCTACTAGAACATGCATCCGCATCCTATGATGCACAGAGCTCGACTGATTATAAAACAAAACATGTGCTCCCAACTGTCGGTTAATATGCGTCATTTGTCCAAATGACGTATACACTAAAGCTCCCAATATTTACACTCAAGATGGCGGAATGACGCCATGGATACTGCGGTGGGCGGAGCCTAGCGAATTGCGTCATCAAACTTAGACTATATTATTTCTCCACAAAGCCAATGAAAACAATTGTTTAAGCCCACAAAGTCTGCTGTGCAATATGTCCATTTCATTCACTTCGTGTCACCATCCGCCACTTCTAATGGTTAAGTAGATATTTTCTGTAAACCTTCTAAATTGTTTTCTTTAATAAAAATCTTATAATAATTGATTTATAAAAAAAAAAAACATATAAAGTTTGAATTGATCTAAATGCGTGTCATTCAATAAAAACGTTAACCCTTCGAAACGAAAAAGAAGAAAAACACATTATGGTTCCTTTAGCAAAAGATCTGCCCCTGTTGAACAGATGGACCACCTTGATGTTTACATTTTAAAATGTTCATTTAACGGGCGATAAATGGGGGAGACAGGGTGGGGGGTAAGTGTGTTCCTCTACCTTTTGTATCACAGAAGTATACACTAGCTAAATAAACAGATAGAGTAGCCCCTGATGTATAAACACAACGCTGTGTTTAGAGATGATAAACAGGTTCGTTCTCTGCGACTCTCATTGGGACCAGAAGTGGAAAAAAAAATTCGTTACGTAAACGAAATAGAGTAAAATAAAACCCAGAAGCTTGAAATAAAATTCGCTAATTTTTCATCAGATGATCTGGAGCCATTAAATGGAGTCTTGGAGTCTCAGATCTGGTTGAACAAGATACTCAATAAACTTTACATAAATGGTGTCGAGCGGTGCATTCAATTTTTAAACACCATCGTTAAAAAAGCAATGTTAATCTAAAATGTTGCAGCAGTGATGTTTTTTAATGTATTTATTTGTAAATGGCCATTCACGTGACATCAGAGTAACTTTAAAACTGTGCAGCTTCTTTCTTTTTTACCTACTTGCACTAAGCTAATGAAGGGGCGGATGGTCGTGCGGTGAGGACCAAGGACATTTTTCAGGTCATGGCTAAAGTCCTCGCTATATTTCCCGTGGTGCCTCCATGGCCATTGCACTATCGGCTATGGTGGGGATGAAAGGAGAGCACCATAAAAACCGTCCCATTAGTGATCTATAGGGTCTAAGAGATTTCATCTCATCCCTGCAGGGATGTCACACACTAAGCTAATGAAAAACTAAGTACTTTATTACCAAAAAAAAATTATTTCAAAAATAAAAACGGATGAAAATATATCTATATTTAGATTCATAAATTAAAAAGAAAAATGTATATCAAGATGATGAAAAATAACTAGATCTATTAATGGAATAGCAATTTGATTATATTTACATGGCTAAAAAATATCCATATATGTAGATTAAAATAGTATAAACTCCGTAGTTCTCAACTGACAATGCCATATATGTTTATTTCTCAATTAAATCCAAGTTAAGTATAACATAAATTATTTATTATGACATAAATAAATGTAGGCCTATTTGAAAATTCATACATTTTGGCTTTCTGCACAAGCATGTTCCGATTACAAATTTTTTTTTTTAAATTTGGCCTTCTGTAGCTTGAATTGTCCTTCGAAAATGTTTTTGGCATTCAGTTTTTTTTTTTATAATCTGGCAACTCTAGTTAGTTTATAATAGTCTGCCAATGAGTGAATTTTTAAATTTTTCCTAAATTAATATGAAAAGATGGATATCAGAAAATAAATGTACAGGCTCAGTAAAACGAAAAATAGAGCAATCGCGGGATTCCCAACAGCCGTTATTAGAATATTGTTGTGACCCTCTTATTTCAACACACGGCGCTGGACCAGTCGTCACCTGGACAGGTGTGTAAAAAAAACAAGAGATGAGGATGATGCGTGGAGACCAGTGACGTGACCTGATTTTGTAGGTGTGGACCGGACATGTGTAGTTAATTGGTTTTTGTTTTGGAGAACAAGGAGTTGGTGACCTAGAAATTACACGTTGGACTCGCTTGTGGCCGGCAGTGATTTTGTTTCCTATGTGGATTTATTAGTTTGGTTATGGAATTAATGTTTAGTAAATTAGTGTAATAAATAAATGATATTAGTCTAGTCATTATTGAACCCACGTGTCCTGTGTGTCATTCTGTATAATATCAAGTTGTAACACTGGTGTCAGAAGTGGGATAGTCTACAATGTCTGGTAAGAAACTAAACAAACTTTTAGTTAGAGAGTTGAAGGAGGAATTAGAAGAAAGGGACTTTCCAACTGACGGCAACAAGCAGCAACTGGTTAATAGACTTAATTAAGCTCTTATTGATGAGGGAATGGACCCGGAGAGCCACATTTTTACCACAGAAATCGGGCAGTTGAGAAGTGAAGTGAAAGAATTTCATTTAACATTTAGAAGTGAAATAGAGGACATTAAGAAAAGTTTAAAAGGTGACCTCAAGAAAGCAAAGATCGAAATAAATGAAGATGTTGACATGAGGGTGAATCAACTCCGGGCTGAGATTTTAATTAACAATGAAAAATACAACGAGGAGATTAGCGGCATTAGGGAGGAATTGAACAAGGCGCGGGGGTCACAGGTGGTGACCCAGACTACATTGAGCAAGATAAGACCACCAATTTTTGACGGCTCTATTTCATGGTCCGTCTAAAAAAGACAATTTGAGGCGGCTATTAATGCTAACGGCTGGACCCGGGACGAAGATAATGCAACGGCGCTTGTGTTGGCCTTGAGAGGAAAAGCCGCCGAACTACTGCACACCATTTCTGATCCAGGACGTTATGATACCGTAGTTAGGGCCTAAGAATTGGGGTTTGGCGATGAACACTTGCAGGAGGTCTACAGAATGCAGTTGAAGACAAGACAACAGAAGTCTGCGGAATCCCTGCAAGAAATAGAGGCAGATATCGAGCGACTAGCACGCCTGTCCTACCCAACGGCTGAACAGGAATTCCTTAATGTCATTATAATTGACTCTTTCATAGATGCCATTCGCGACCCAGAACTGAAAAAAAGCAATTAGGATGAGTGGGAAACAAAGGGCAAGCAAAGCACTGGCTTATGCCCTGTCGTATGAAGCTGCTAAGAATTCCTCCAGGACCGAACATCATTCAAGGCAGTTAGAGGTCAATGAAGATACACAGCTTGACCAGATTCGTAGGGTGGTTGAAGAGGCTATGGCAGCCAAGGAACAAGAGATGGCCGACAGGACTAAGAGTATGAATGACCCTCGCTGCTGGAGCTGTGGAGCTTCTGATCATCTTCGTAGAAACTGTCCAGGAGTTCGGCAATACCAGACCAGACAGTCAAGAGCCTTCCCACAATTTAATCGCTGGGGTAACCAGGGAAACTAACGTCTGCCAGCTTTGTAGGGCAAAAGCTGGCAAAACACCCCAACAAAGCCCATAAAGTCGTCATTCCAGTTGCAACTCTGGGGACTAAATCGAGCCTGTATGTTTAAGGGAAAATTAGACAGTTTGAGTGTAGATTTCTATTGGATACTGGGGCATCACGTTCAATCTTGCGACCTAATGCAATCAAAGACATGCAAATGGGCATTCATTGAAGACTGCAAGTGGGGAATTAATGCCGATCCTGGGACGGACTAAAATTGAGTTCCAACTAGGGGATGAATCGTTCATTCATGAAATTTTGGTGGCTGACATTGTCGACAAATGCATTTTGGGGCTGGACTTCATGCACTTATATGGCCTTTCACTGAACCTTGGCGTAGGCACGTTACAGTGTGGGAAAAAGGAATTTCCCCTTCTTGGGAAATATGATAATGAGAATGTTATAAAGAGGATACGACTCATTGAAGACATAAGTGTACCTGCTCAGTCGGAGTTTATCATCTGGGGTAAACTGGACTATGATGGAGATGGAATGAAGACAGCCATAGTAGAGGCTGGTCATGAAATTGGTCGAGGACTAGCCATTGGGAAAACATTGGTGGCAATCAATGAAACCAAGTTGGTACCAGTAAGAGTGATGAACATTACAAATACTGATCAAAACCTTCGTAAGGACAGTGTCATCGCTACATGTGACCCTGTTGATTTAATAACAAACTGTGAGATTGATAAACGTTTAATAGCCAAAAGTCCTGCAAAGAATGGATTCTTAGATAAACTTTTATGTGAATTGCGGAAGGATTTGCCCCAAAGCGATTATGACAAGGCCGAAGCTATGTTACAGGAGTATACAGATATCATGGCTGCTGAAGAAAATGATTGCGGGAGAACAGACTTGGTTCAGCATCGAATCAACACAGGGAGTGCTAAACCAATACGGCAGATGCCACGCCGCCTACCTATAGCGAAACAACAAGAGGCAACAGAAATGTTGGAACAAATGCATAAACAAGGGGTGATAGAACCGTCCAACAGCCCGTGGAGTTCACCTGTCGTACTTGTCAAGAAGAAAGATGGGTCATTTAGATTCTGTGTAGACTATAGAGCTTTGAATGAGGTAACTGACAAAGACAGCTATCCTCTTCCCCGCATCGACGACACTTTGGATACACTCGCTGTATCTAGAATTTTCTCCACTCTTGACTTAAAAAGTGGTTACTGGCAGGTTGGTTTACACCCTAAAGATAAAGAAAAGACTGCATTCTCGGCGGGTAATGGCCTCTGGCAGTTTACTGTTATGCCGTTTGGGTTATGTAATGCACCAGCGACTTTTGAACGGCTTATGGAACACATCTTGCGAGGTCTCAACTGGAAGACATGCCTCGTCTACCTCGATGACATTATAGTGATGGGAAAGACATTTGATGAACACCTTACGAACCTTAGAGAAGTGTTCCAGCGTATTCGCAGTGCCGGTATGAAGCTCAGTCCACGGAAATGTTCACTATTTAGAAAGAAGGTGAACTATTTGGGCCACGTTGTGTCTGCAGATGGCATAAGCACTGATCCTGGTAAGGTTGATGCCGTAAAGAGTTGGCCAAGACCAACTAACGCGCATGAGCTTCGAAGCTTCCTGGAACTATGCACATATTATCGCAGATTTGTGCCAAACTTTTCCAGCATTGCCAGAGAGCTTCATCGGCTCACGGAGCAAAAGAAGCCATTTCTTTGGAGTGAAGAATGCCAACAGTCTATTGACAAATTAAAGAATGCACTAAGCTTTTCCCCAGTACTGGCTTACCCAACCCCTGGTAAAACATTTATACTCGATACAGATGCTAGTAATTACGGGTTGGGTGCTGTGTTGTCCCAGAGGATAGATAGCGTAGAGAAGGTCGTCTCCTATTACAGCCGGACCCTTTCGAAATCCGAGAGGAACTATTGCGTCACCAGACGGGAACTGCTGGCTGTTGTGGATGCCATCAAACACTTCCATAAGTACTTGTATGGTCAGAAGTTTATTTTGAGAACAGATCATGCTGCCCTGAAATGGCTTCTGTCTTTCAAGAGCCCAGAAGGTCAAATTGCAAGGTGGATCGAGAGACTTCAAACCTACGACTATGAGACCCAACATCGCAGAGGACTGCTACACAAGAACGCCGACTCTCTATCTCGCCGACCATGTAAGCCAGAATGTAAACACTGTCAACGTTTGGAGGCGATAGAGACAGATGACGTTTATGTTCGAAGCTTGGAGTTGGATGCCGCGGAGTCATGGTCTGACCTCAAAATCCGAGAGGACCAACTGAATGACGAGGATTTAGCCCATATCCTCAGGTGGAAAGAAGAAGGGCCCCGGCCAGATTGGCAGCAAGTTGCCGAAATGATTGCTTCTACGATGGCCTATTGGGCTCAGTGGGACTCTATGATAACTGACCACGGGGCAATCAAGAGAGTTTGGGAATCTGCTGATGGCACCTCCCGTCGACTCCCACTAGTGCTTCCGAAGTCAAGGGTTCCCGAGGTGCTGAATGAAATGCACAATGGTGCCACCGGTGGACATCTGGGTATAAATAAAACACTAGAAAAGTGCGCCAGAGGTTCTATTGGTTTCACTACAGAAAGGACGCGGAGGACTGGTGTAGGATGTGCAATCAGTGTGCAGCAACAAAAGGGCCGAGGAACAAACCTCGGGGTCACATACTTTACTGGAGTCCCTTTTGAGAGAATTGCCATAGACGTTGCAGGACCCTTCCCGGAGACCAGGCAGGGGCACCGCTATATCCTGGTTATCAAAGACTATTTCAGCAAGTGGCCAGAAGCTTTTGCTATGGCGAATCAGGAGGCCAAAACTATAGCGGACATAGTGGTTAACGAGTGGATCAGTCGTTTCGGAGTCCCGATGGAGCTCCACTCGGACCAGGGTCGAAACTTCGAATCACAATTATTTCAGGAGATGTGCAGACTCTTGGGAATTCAAAAGACAAGAATCACCCCGTTACATCCACAATCGGATGGGATGGTCGAACGGTTTAACCGGACACTGGTGCAGCACCTGGCAAAATTGGTAGATGACCGCCAGGAAGACTGGGACACTCACATACCACTGTTTCTGATGGCCTACCGAGCAGCAGCTCACGAAACGACGGGTCACTCGCCATCAACGATAGTGTTTAGTCGGGAACTCCGCTTACCTTGTGACCTTCTGTTCGGGCTCCCCAGAGACGCTCCCTCCATGGAAACAGATTATGCCACTGGACTGAGATCTCGACTCAAGGAACTACATTCTATGGTTCGAAGAAACCTCAAACTCACTAGTAACACTATGAAAACCAGATACGACAGACGGGCAAACTCGTCTGGTTTTCAAGAGGGAGACCTAGTCTGGCTTTACAACCCACAGAGACGTAAAGGAAGATCCCCAAAACTGCAGAGGGACTGGGAAGGCCCGTACCGGGTCATAAAGAGACTTAACGACGTCGTGTACAGAATACAGAGAAGCGCACGCACCAAGATGAAGGTGGTCCACCTCGATAGACTTTGCAAATTCTTTGGTGCAGATGGACCTGTCCGGGATGGACAGATTTAAGAGGGGGCAGTGTTGTGACCCTCTTATTTCAACACACGGCGCTGGACCAGTCGTCACCTGGACAGATGTGTAAAAAAAACAAGAGATGAGGACGATGCGTGGAGACCAGTGACGTGACCTGATTTTGTAGGTGTGGACCGGACATGTGTAGTTAATTGGTTTTTGTTTTGGAGAACAAGGAGTTGGTGACCTAGAAATTACACGTTGGACTCGCTTGTGGCCGGCAGTGATTTTGTTTCCTATGTGGATTTATTAGTTTGGTTATGGAATTAATGTTTAGTAAATTAGTGTAATAAATAAATGATATTAGTCTAGTCATTATTGAACCCACGTGTCCTGTGTGTCATTCTGTATAATATCAAGTTGTAACAATATTTTAGGGCGTTTGCAGTATCTGAATTATCACACGCATTAAGGACAATAGTACAAGTTCAACCGCCAGACACAACTGACGAAACTATTTCTAATTTGATTGTCGCCGTCACTTTTTCATTTCCTAAATTGGATATTGGAAGATATGTCTTGACATACGACCTTTCAAATGAGTTGAAATTGCTGCTGATCCTTGATTGTTGGACCCCTGATAAAAATATGATTTTTAGAGCTGACAGTAGTGGAAACAGAGGCTTTAGATATGCTTGGTTATCAAACTATTCATCGTGGGTTGTATACTTGCAAATGTTAAAAGATGGCTTTAGCAAATGGTGCTTGTTGTTTTTGCAAAAAGTAATTCCAGGAGTTCAAGGGAATATTTGTCATCAAACCATGCACAAAATTAAAATATTTTAACGAAGATGTACGTAGCCACATGCAAAGCACATGGCACAAAGACTCTTATTAAGGATTCAAGCTATTTTGTTGCACTATTGGTAGCAATAGCAGTTTCTATAGATCAGCAGTTGAACTCATCATTTAGAAGACAAATTCTAGAAAATTGCAACATTTCTACAATCTTTTTTTTTGCGGCTGCATGATTTGGCACTTCGTGGAAAAGAATCACATTCTGGTATTTTTTACGTTCTGTTAGAGTTTCGTGTTGAATTTGGAGATGAAGTTCTAGGTAATCATTTGTCAATTGGTTCTTGTAGTGCTAAGTACATCTCGGCAACCAGTGCCGCCAAGAGGGGGTCAGGGGGCAAATGTCCAGGGGCTTGGCGAGTTTTATGGCGAGTTTTAGGGGCCCGGACTGAGCTGGCCAATCAATTTTTGAAAATATTATTATCAGCACGAGAGGCCCGTGACAGCCCTGCTCAGGGGCCCGAAATTTCTGTCGGTGGGCCTGTCGGAAACTACACAAAACACTATGATCGAAATTTGTGGGTCTCCCTTGCGTGAAGACATTGTTCGTGAAGCAATAATTGCAATTTCTATACTTGCCGACGAGACAATATAATTTCAGGCATTGAGCAGATGTCACTTGGTGTTAGATTTGTCAAAGAACACCATAATTACAAATTCATTAGAATTTAGATTAGATACAGCCCATAGCGTGAAAATTCTACAGCAGCTGCCAGTCATTCTACAGCAGGGGCCAAGCTATAGCAGGGGGCTGGGGACAGGAAAGAAATTTTACTAAATAGAGCAAACAAGCAAAGGGGCCAGACAAAACGCAGGGAGGGTCTGGCTCCCCTGCCACCCCCCCCCACGCTACGGGCCTGATTAGATATGACAAATTTTGTTGGTCAAGGATAAGACGGATGTTCTACAATGGCAAGTAAAGAAGGAGCAGTCCAAGCAATAATTCGAAAAAAAGACCCAAAAGCAGCAGTTGTACATTGCAGTTCACATAAATTAAATCTTGTTGTGAACGATTTAAATAATGTGAATGCTGTACGAAACACAATAGGAAAAATTAAGTCAATTATAGTTTTTTTCTGCGAAATTAATCAGCGAAGAAAACTAATTCCAAATGTTCCTTTGCTATGTGAAACTAGATGGACACATAAATATAAAGGTTGCTGATTTTCGCTGAAAATGTGACAGAAATAACAACAGGAATATTTAGACCAATCTGGAAAAAGCAAGCAAGTTGCACATTAGTTACTTTCTGCTGTTAGAGGTTAGGTTTGGGCTACATTTGTTGTTTGTTTAGTCATTATACTTTAATGCAATAAACTTTCAGGAAATTTAGTTCAATTTTATTGTAACAACTTTATGACATTTTTTCAAAATGTAGGGGGGGGGGGCAAATGCCCCCTCCCTCGAATACGCCCATGGCTGTATCAGTGCAAGTTATAATTTTATACTCTACTTTTTTAGTATAGTAAATGAAACCATTATTTTGAAAATTACAATAATGTAATAAGTTATAATTTCAGATATAATTCTTTTTTATGTATGATATATGTACATGTTCTTCAATGAAATAAACTTTCAGGAAATTTTTCCAAATGTGAGGGGGGGGGGGGCAAATGTCCATCTAATTTTTCGAAGTCTGTGTGCTGCAAATGATATTGGATGTTCAAAGAAATTATGGCATATGGTAGGGGTAAAAGAAGGTCGCTACAAAAACAGTCCCATAGTGTCTTATAGGATCTAAGAGATACACACCCCGTCCGTACAGAGACTTCACAAACCTTAACTTTATTAAAATGCAAGAAAAATGATAATCATAATCAAATGAAAATTTTACAAACTTATTATTTAAGGCACGTAGTAATATTTTTTTGAAAAGTTGTTTCCTGAAATGCAGATATTACAAAAAAACACACACCTATATATGTCAATTTATGTTCTCTTGACTCTGTGTTATTGTTAGATACGTTCTAAGTAGTTAAAGGGAGTTAATTTTGTAAGAAGTATTTAGGGCAAGGGAGACTACTCCACGCGGGTCCAACCCCCTGCGAAGATCGAGTATGTATTTAATAGTACAGATATAAAGAAAACAATGAATTTTTAACATTTCTAACTCTTTTTTTAAAAAAATGATTTACTTTAGTTATAGATTAACTATAAACCCAGACATTGATCAACGAAGTTAAAATAATACATTTGAAAATGTAAATAGTAACTGAGTTAATACCCTTTAACAAGCTAAAAAAAAACAAAAACAATTTGGAAGAAGATGTAAACAAAGTGTAAACAAAAAGTCGGTCGACGGTTGAAATGGGCAGACGTCTCAGCTGGCAGAAGATCATCCGCAGCTGGCGATTAATCCCAAACAGACCCCGGTCACTGGTCGACAAGGTAATCCTCAGGAGTCGTTCACTTCCCTTTTCTGTATCCCTGCAAGTGTAACAGATCTAATGACGTCACAGGTGTCAAACACGTGACAGTAGATCAAGCCTGTGTTCTAAAAATAAACATAGGATGGGCAGACGACGCAATTCCTCAATGCTGAATCTGTATTCTACCCGGGTTGAAAGTTTACAAGGAATAAACTTTTCTATTGCTTAGAATTTAGATCTTTCGCTAAATAATCAAATCGTTCAGAATTTCATCCAGCTAGATTTTAGATTACATATTCCGTATTTTTTATTGCCAATGCTCTTTCTGATATGGTGAGAGTGAAAGTATGGCGCCATAATAACAATTGTGTCGGTGGTTTGTAGGATCTAAGACAGTGGTCCCCAATCCCCGGGCCGCGGATCGAATGGTACCGGGCCGCCCAAGAAACATTAAATTATTTCCTTTTTATTCACTGTGGTGTATTTCTCTCAATTTTGTGCGACTTTCCATGGGCGAGAAATAATAATCAACCACCCCCCTCTCTTCCAGCGGGCCGCGGTGAAATTATCAACCGTTGACCGATCCGTGGCGAGAAAAAAGTTGGGGACCACTGGTCTAAGAGATAAAGATCTTATCCTTACATGGACTTATTTTTTTTTAAAATTGCTTTTTTTCTATTTATCTGAATTTATTTTTTTTCTAACAGTACAAAGTGCACTAATGATACAAATTAACTTAGACATGATATATTTATTTGAACTATATGTAAATACAAGACGCATTGGTCAGTATCTGTAGGTCAAGTGAAAAGTTCAAAATCACTTAAAGGCCAGTCATTTGCTTTTATATGAAAAGAAATTTTTTTTTCGATAGTAGACATTATCATTTCAACAATCTTTGGCACACTTTTTGCCATCAATGTTCAAACATCTGTTCATGATATAAAAGGACCCTAGATCAAATCATGTAAAATCATTTAGGTTTATAATTTCTTATTCAACTTCTGTAAGACATGTTGAGACTAAGTCTTCTCTCTGTTATTGTCTGTAAGTTTTGGCTCGTTATTTTTTTTTTTGTTATTTATATTCAGTGTACTTGTTTTCGCCTTACTGAGAACTTTTATTTATGGTTAAAATGAAGCTAACGAATTATTTCAAAGTATCTGTGGATGAGGAGAAGGAGGTTACATATATTCGTCAGGGCTTCAATCCTTTCATGTTACAAAGTTTTCACGATGCAATTTTTTTCTCTCTTTCAAGCCAAGAACTATAAGAAATATTTAAAAAAAAATAATCAGCATAAAAAAAAGTTCATTTTATTATTTATTTTACATACGAAAAAAAAAATTGGCAGTCGTGAAAATTTTCATTCAATTTGAGTTACTTTTTTGGCACTTTAATAAATTCCTGTCTGACATTCTTTCTCTAGTCATCATATTCATAGTGTTTCATTTTTTTAAGAGACTAACATTGAACTAAGTGCGCTTTCATCCTGCCGATCCAATATCGTCGTTTTCTACATTTTTATCTTTTCCATTAAAAAACAAACAAATCAAAAGTCTTTGTGAATCTTTGCAATTCGTGTTGATTTCTCCGGAACTTGTTGGTGGTTGGGGGGGGGTAAAATTGTTCCCTCATCCGCCCCACATAGAGGCGCCCGGTGAGAGATCAATAAAAACTCAGCGAGAGTCAATTTTAGTGCTGATAGTTTTTTTAAAGAAATAAAGAACAAATTCTAGGAGAGTATATTAATATTTTTAATGTTACACAGCAGAGTCTAAGAAAACGACGGATCAAATTAGGTTAAACAGGATTCACAGTTTATCATTTGCTTAAGACATTCACATTGTTTTTTTTTTTGTCTCTTTGCTATAATACAAAAACAACATTCTCTAACTCTGCTTCCTCCTCCCTCTACACACACACACACACACACACACACACACACACACACACACACACATCGCTTGCACTTGTCCTTGGAAATAAGGGAAGTAAGGCTTTTGTTGAAAAGTGCAGGGAGATAATTCTTAAACCGGATCTTTTTCTCTCCCTTAATCTTATTTTTTTTTTCTTTGGCATACTGTGCAATGCTCAAAGTTGAACAACCTTTTCGACTATCTGCGTAATATTTTGAACTGTTGGAGGCAAATGGGAGGCAACTGATAATTTGATGCTAATATATATATATATATATATAATTAAATTCAAACAAATGTATAAAATTACCTAAAAGATTTGTTCTTCGTTTCAATGATATATTTCCAGATATGTTAGCACTGGATGGAAAGAAATGCATGCGCAGTTCTTAACCGGTATATAACTTTCGTTTTAAACAAGCAAAAGTTGGTAGAACATACGTGTAACGGTACCGGCGGGAGTCCTTTCCCACTCTTTGGGGTACAGTCGGGAAAAATGTTGAGAGCTACGGGAATAGAAAGACTATAGTTTACAGGACTACTAGTAGGATTCCTCCTATGCATATTGATTATTCAGTGCCGTATCGTTTTTTTTTTTTTTGTAGACAATCAAACTAGGCAATCGTCTAACGGTATCCGGTATACATTTCTATTAAATTTGTTGCCAAGAGGGCCCCAACAAGTAATTTGGCCTAGGGTCCTCCCAAATATGTCACGCAATCTCTGCCTAGAGTCCTCCCAAATATGTCACGCAATCTCTGTCTAGGGTCCCCAAATATGTAACGCAATTACTGCCTAGGGTCCTCCCAAATATGTCACGCAATCTCTCCCTAGGGTCCTCCCAAATATGTCACGCAATCTCTGTCTAGGGTCCTCCCAAATATGTCACGCAATCTCTGTCTAGGGTCCTCCCAAATATGTCACGCAATCTCTGCCTAGGGTCCCCAAAGAAATAAGAACTACTTGTCTTGAGACATAGCGCTTACCTTAATAAACATTCAG
Organism: Bulinus truncatus; assembly: GCA_021962125.1. Classification (NCBI taxonomy): domain Eukaryota; kingdom Metazoa; phylum Mollusca; class Gastropoda; family Planorbidae; genus Bulinus; species Bulinus truncatus. Next base: position 1,483,168 of record JAGDYQ010000176.1, read on the forward strand.
ACATTGAACAACTTCATACATGCTTGTTAGCCAATAATTTTTTTTTTAAAGTTATATAGGTAACCACTTTAATTAGATTGGTAATCACGTTAACTAGATTGGTAATCACGTTAAGTGGATTGTTAATCACGTCATGTAGATTAGTAATCACGTTAAGTGGATCGGTAATTACTTACAGTTTAAAAAGGGGGGGGGGGTAGAGAGGCGAAGTCAATATCTCCATGGTTAACGTTTAAACATTTCTGTCAAGAAAAAGACATTATTCTAATGGAACAGATTACACCCAGTAGGTCGAACAATTAAAGAAACAATGCATTTACGGCAGTGTCACGTATTCTTTTTTTGTATTCCTCATAACTAGTTTAGAACCTGTGTTATATTCATTTGAGGTATTCATTCGACAGGTGTGGTGTACGGACAACAGAAATGTACCAGAGATGGTCAAGGTGTGATGAGGTACAACGGTAAAGCGTGCGCCAGTACAACCCGGTATGTTGACGGCCACAAAGGAGCCTGCGGCTGTGGTGATTTCAACTCAGGTGATTTAGAAAAAAACAATGATACTGCATTACATAAGACGCAACGTTACATAAGACACAACATTACATAAGTAAGCATTACATAAGACACAACGTTACATAAGAGACAACATTACATAATTCAGCATTACATATGGCACATCATTACATAAGACACAACATTGCATAAGTCAGCCTTACATAATTCACACCATTACATAAGTAAGCATTACATAAGACACACCATTACATAAGTCAGCATTACGTCAGAAATAACATTAAATAAGTCAGCATTACATAACACACAATATAACATAAGACACAACATTACATACACACAATATTACATAAGACACAACATTACATAAGACACAACATTACATAAGACACAACAACTGGTTTTCAATTAACTACATTACTACACGTAACTAATACAGATATTTAAACATGACATAGCAATCAGTTAATTCAAGACCGCTATGTGAAACTGTTCAAAAATATCATTCATAAAACTGAGGAGCTAAAATCTCATACGTCACTTACACATATTGGCAAAATGTTTATATTCTGCTCTCCCAGATAACCCGTTTTCTTGGAACATGAATGACCTGGTCACCGCCCCCAACGGAAAGTTCTTTGACGACGGTGGCGACAGCTCGTGGTGCGGACGCAACTGTGGTCGCTGTGTTCAGCTGACCCCCACTGGTGAGTCTCACTGCATTCACTGACTCAGTTCCGCGATTGTGTCAATCTTGAGCATCATCGTCGATCACATGACTTGCATGTGAATAAAACATTTGGATATCGTATTTGGTCACTCTGCATTTATAAACGTAAACTTATTTGTGTATGTATTAAATCAGATACTCTGGACTGTGGATTGAAGGCAGTAATCCTGTCTACACAATATATCAGAATTCATTCCTCGCCATCTTTCTCAAATCAATGGCAGAATAAAAAAAACGTTGTTTTTTTTTAATTTTATCTTAATAAAGAACCGGTTTTTTCTTTTAGACCTTAGAGAAACATTAACTGTTATAACAATCTAAGAGTTATAAATGTCAACAGAGAAAAAGTTATTTGCGATGTTTTAAATGTAGGAATCGGTAAACAATAGATAAAAATTTAGATATATAGATAAAGATATATAGATAGATTTACAGATAGATAGATAGATATGAACAGCACATTTTAGTAAACAAAAAATTCACGGGAGTTGGATTTTTATTGTTAAAGTTTTTTGTCTTTTTTTTTCAATTCTGTAATAATTTTATTACACCAGTTTTAACAATTTTACAATTTTCTTTAGCTTGCGTTGTCAGTAAAACAACTTGATATGAAAAAAATGAAAACTTTAGAGGGCTCGTCTGCCCAAACAACGTGACATCAAAATTAGCATATTTGATTGGGACAAAAATGTTATTAACTGATGCAAAATGAACAAATTTGTAATCAAAATTCAAAATATTTCTTTAAAATGTGTGTATTTATATTTTTTATAAAATCTATGAATCTATAAGTTGATAATCTTTAGATCACCAATACATTCTATTTCTTAAAAATTCAAACGATCATTTTTACTTTTTTTTTTACATTTGTCCCTGACAGGAGGCTATGTACCTGGACAGGGTAGTGCGCCTAGCAATATGTCCCCCCAAATATTCATGGTCACCAATGACTGCCCGATCCAAGGGAACGAAGAATGGTGTGGTCAGGCTGGCAAACCTGGAACTAGTAAGTTGTCTCATGAAACTACTGTGTTAGATGTTAGCTTACCTCAACATGCGTTAATAAATATGAAAGATGGAAAGATGGATAGGTAGACCAATAGTACTGACAGGTGTGATAAAAGAATGTGTGCGTGTAAGGGAAGGGACATCAACACCGATACTCAGTATTTAGGTATGTATGTAGGATAGATAAACAGGCAGACAAACACACAGACAGATATATAGACAGACATGCATATAGGTAGATAGATAGGTAGATAGATAGTTAGGTAGGTGTATAGATAGATAGATATAAAGACAGATAGACAGACAGACATGCAGATAGATAGATAGATAGATAGATAGATAGATAGATAGATAGATAGATAGATAGATAGATAGATAGATAGATAGATAGATAGATAGATAGATAGATAGATAGACAGATAGACAGACAGACAAACAGACAAACAGACAGACAGACAGATAGATAGATAGATAGATAGATAGATAGATAGATAGATAGATAGATAGATAGATAGATAGATAGATAGATAGATAGATAGATAGATAGATAGATAGATAGATAGATGGATGGATGGATGGATAGATAGATAGATAGATAGATAGATAGATAGATAGATAGATAGATAGATAGATAGATAGATAGATAGATAGATAGATAGATAGATAGATAGATAGATAGATAGATAGATAGATAGATAGATAGATAGATAGATAGATAGATAGATAGATAGATAGAACTTTCGTTGTGCATTTCTCTTCCAGACCAAGTCAACACCAAAGGCTATGAAGTTCACTTCGACCTTCAAAACCAAAACGGTCAAATCTCCGGCAGACTCGGATGGGACAACCCAGAAGTCACCTGGGAAATGGTCAACTGTCCAGGGGACATGGAGTCCAAATGGCACCAATGTCAATGTTTCAGCCAATCAGGAAAATAAACCAACACTATCAATGACCTCTCTCTCTCTCTCCTTCATTGTCTGAATGATTGGTTTGTGTTTATTTCAATTATTAAGTTTGAATGAGTTTTTTTTTAAAAACTGAATGATGTCAACTATAAGTTCTTTGTTATATTACAGGGGGTGGGCAAACTTTTTATACGGAGGGCCACGTTGAAAATTTTGATTGTTATCGGGGGGCCCCATATATATTGTGTCTACTTCAATTACAATTTACAAGGTATAAAAATATGAATTGATGTTGATAACCATGTATTCACACTCTAATACACATGCACATTACATTTTGAAATACGAACTAAATCAGTTGCTGATCCAACGCGAGAGAGTACCACAAAAAGTCTTTGCTTGCATCTCAAAGCTGATGCATGAATTTGTCAACTTTTCAACAGTTCTACTTGATAAATGAATGCTGTCAAATTTTGTTTTCTGTTCTAGACATATAATGCTGGCTGCATATGACAATCATTCCTTGATGAACTCGCCATCAGGAAAAGGTTTGATCAGTTTTACAATCTTATGGGACATCGCGAAACTGACTTCGGTTGTAGCATCTTTAAATTATTAACAATCTCCTGGCATTTCCTTTTTCTCTCTTTGTTCGTTAAATTGTGCCCAAAATCCAAATGTGTTGTTTGTTGGTGTCTTTTTAAGTTGTACTCCTTAAAATCGCTCACACACTCATGACACAGCAAGCAGACAGCTTTGTTCCCAACTCTGGTGAAATAGCATTTAGCAGTCCATTCGTCATTATTCGCTTCTAAATTACAATTTGTACAAAACCTTTCAAAATGTCAATTGTAAACAAAAACCACTTCCGGTTTTTGAAAAGTAGATCGAAAATGGATGTTAACAATTTATAACTAGTAATCACTAATATTCTAAAACCATTAAACCGATTTAATTTCCCTAGATTCGAATGAAATAGTCGGAATAAAATTTCAAAAATATTGCGAAAACTCTAAACAAAGAAAATTACTTTGGATCGCAACAAGAGCATGCATAAGAGCCGCATAATATACTCTGCCGGGCAGCATGCGGCCCGCGGGCCTTAGTTTGCCCACCGCTGTTGTATTACATTGGTTTCACTTGAATAGATATGACGTATTTATGAACAAAAAAATACAAAAAAATACTCTGAAATTAAAAAAAACAACAGAAATGTTTATTACCAGTAATTAAAAAAAAATAATAGCTTTTAGTAAGTAAAACTTTTTACAGCATACAACTGTCTATCTGAAGGCCGCTAGTTCGATACTCGGTAAAAGTTAAAGAATGTTTCCCATCTTCTGGTTGACAGCCTCCTAATCCACTTAGCTTTAAAACGAGCTACATGATATGAGTTCTAGAAGTAAGGCGTCTGGGCGTTGTGCTAACCACACAACCCCTTCAGGTGCCATGGCTACAGAAACATTAATTCTACATTTAATCTGCATCGATGGCTGAGGGAACTACAGAACTATAGTAATTGAAAATAATGAGTATATTAGACTAAATAGTACACAGCCCTCATTATGGTACACACTCGACACAACAAAAAACTGTAGACTTTGTTAATACGTCACTTGCTATACTATTTTAGACGTATTAATACGTCACTTAGTATAATAGACGCTTTGACTAGGCCCATCAAAAAACGTGCTACTCACTAACCCATTAATACACTACTCATTACATTATACACTAGACTCACTAATACGCTATGAAGTCCACAACAACACACTGGATTTAAAAATACACTTGAAAAAGAGATGAACAATCCGTTCACCCCGAATACTGGAGATGTAGTTTTAACAAAACGTTTCACAAACTGTAAGTAAAATGTCTTAAAAAAAAAGAAAACTTTTTTAATGTGTTGAACTTTTAAAAAAAAATAAAATGTATATCAAATGTGGGCTGAAAAAAAAACAATCATTTTTTGAATGAAATCAACGAGACCCCAGCCCACGTCCCGGAGATCAGACTTTTCGAGTTACCCAGCTGTGGCCCCTGGACGTATCAGCTGGAAGAAGATTAATATTTCATTTGACATTGGTCTGTTACTGACTCACGGGCAGTGGAGTTGACCAGTTGAAGTAAAAACAACATATTATGGTACTGTACATAGGACTTAACATTAATGAGTTAAAGACATATGAAGAATGAATTCATTCAATAGTACACCGATGGGATGATTTAGTTAAATGTTTGGTTTATGTCACAAAGAATCAACATCATATTTTAAAGCTAAATTGCGTTTTCGCCCATCGCCCCCTGTAGTAGTTACAAAAAATGTTAATTATATAAATAAAATTTCCTATACAAAATTTGTATTTGGGTTTTATGTTGTTTGAGTTTTAGAGTATTTGGATTTGAAGTTATTTCTGATTTTATTTATTTTTTAATGTTGGGTTTTTTTTTTCCCATAGGATCTTGGGGTTTAATCAGCACAATCTGATTGGTTCCCACGCCCACCTCGGGGGAAAAAACTATTGGTTACTATGATGGCTTTAATTATGTTAGTTCGCTAGTGATATTAACTGGAGATGATCCACAAAACGTTTACAACATTATGTGTAATTTAATTGTGTGTTAATAATGGCTGGTGCGTATGGAAAAAAGATCTGCAAAGATATATATAAGAAAAAACAAGCAATTAAGCCTGTTCCATTCTGGACACAGGACGTGTTAGCGCATTTTCTTGTTATGTATCAGTACGTATGTTACTTTCAGTAAATATTTGTACATTTTGGAAATGTTTATAAATTCAATTGTGTAATGCATATATCTGTAAAAAAATATTATAAAGACGTTTCTTTATATTTGAAAAAAAAAATTATTTTCTCTTAAATCTAACTACAAGTGGTTTGTGGTTACTGAAATAGGACTCATAATTGAAAACATTCGAAATTGTAGTCATTTAATCGTCCGAAAACTCCGTCAATTGTTGCATAGCTCTGATACTTTCAATTAAACTCAGACCACAAGCTTACTATTTCATTTGATGAGTTTCTTAATAAATCTTGGTGAAACTACGTGCTGCAGTATTTCGCACCAAATGAATGGGTTATTGAACGTACAAGGTGTAGAATGGGGCTATGTGTATATAATATATAAGCTACTTAGGAGCCCTGAAGCCCGGCCCTCAGAGGTCCTATCGCGAAATGAACTTTTGATGTACACATGGCAGGCCAAGACCTACAAAATGATATATACATCATGGGTCTAGGACTTATGGTTGCTGAGATATAGGGCGCTCCTTTATTAATATAGCTTATATAGCAAAAAACGGTACTAAGCCCCCTTTTACAGCCCTGAGAGGTCAGATCGCGAAATGGAAAAAAAGTCATTTCTTGGCAGGCCAAGACCTACAAAATGGTATATACATCATGGGTCTAGGACTTATGGTTGTTGAGATCTAGGGTGATGACGGACAGACGGACAGACAGACAGACAGACAAAACGGGGACAACATTTATAAAAACATTTATAATTTCTCTCCATATGTCTGAATTTAATGGTAGTCTTAGTGTGAGATATGAAGCTGTGTAAAAAAAATTATTTTATTTATGTAGGTTATATAGAACTATCGTGAATGTCTTAGACACAGCTAATCTTATCTACAATACTTTAGTACTGTTAGTACTCTGGAACTAATTTGGTCGACATAACAACATTACTTTCAAACTTTCACTTTTTTTACTTTTTTTTTTTAATTTTGTTTTTTGACCATAGCCATCTGTTGTTTTTTCTCCGTGAAATTTTATATTTTAAATATTTGTTTGTAAAACTGAAATATTTTTTTTGTTTGGATAAAAGAAAAAAAAATTTCTTTTAATAAATTATTTTTGTATAGACTTTTAAAGTTGATTTTGCATCTTCTAAGTATTTACTTCATTAAGCTTAAAAATTGTTAATTTTTGTAACAGACACAAAGGGAGTAAAATATAACGGAAGTGAATAATGTACTTGGGTGTTGGGTAAAGATAGGATACTACTTATGAACTGATGAATATAGAGAATGTGCAGGAATAGCAAATGTGGCATTGTAGAAGTGCAGGAATAGCAAATGTGCCATTGTGGAAGTGCAGGAATAGCAAATGTGGCATTGCGGAAGTGCAGGAATAGCAAATGTGGCATTGCGGAAGTGCAGGAATAGCAAATGTGGCATTGTAGAAGTGCAGGAATAGCAAATGTGGCATTGTGGAAGTTCAGGAATAGCAAATGTGGCATTGTAGAAGTGCAGGAATAGCAAATGTGGCATTGAGGAAGTGCAGGAATAGCAAATGTGGCATTAAGGAAGTGCAGGAATAGCAAATGTGGAATTGTGGAAGTGCAGGAATAGCAAATGTGGCATTGTAGAAGTGCAGGAATAGCAAATGTGGCATTGAGGAAGTGCAGGAATAGCAAATGTGGCATTGTAGAAGTGCAGGAATAGCAAATGTGGCATTGAGGAAGTGCAGGAATAGCAAATGTGGCATTAAGGAAGTGCAGGAATAGCAAATGTGGAATTGTGGAAGTGCAGGAATAGCAAATGTGGCATTGTAGAAGTGCAGGAATAGCAAATGTGGCATTGAGGAAGTGCAGGAATAGCAAATGTGGCATTGAGGAAGTGCAGGAATAGCAAATGTGGAATTGTGGAAGTGCAGGAATAGCAAATGTGGCATTGTGGAAGTGCAGGAATAGCAAATGTAGCATTGTGGAAATGCGTGAATAGCAAATGTGGCATTGTGGAAGTGCAGGAATAGCAAATGTGGCATTGTGGAAGTGCAGGAATAGCAAATGTGGCATTGTGGAAGTGCAGGAATAGCAAATGTGGCATTGTGGAAGTGCAGGAATAGCAAATAGAGGCTACAATAGCATAATGAATGTAAGATTGTGACGGTGATTGAGTTAATCCAAGATTTTGGCAATGATAGATAGATAGATAGATAGATAGATAGATAGATAGATAGATAGATAGATAGATAGATAGATAGATAGATAGATAGATAGATAGATAGATAGATAGATAGATAGATAGATAGATAGATAGATAGATAGATAGATAGATAGATGATATATATTAGCGAGTGCGATATGGCTGTGGTCATTGATGCAAATGTAACAATATATTGTTTTAAAAATTCGCCTTGACCACTGTCTGAAGCCTTGATACAAGTTAAACTGGCTTCATCTGGTCACTCATTTAACCTCGTTTGTGGATACGGAATACTTTTCATGCTCAAAATTATCATTTCCAGAAAATCAACAACAATCTTTGGTACACTTTTGACCGAAATGTTTATAACCTTGTACAAGGTATATAAAGATAAAACCAACCATTTCACTTGTTCGTTTTGTAATTAGGCATTAGTTTGAAATAATTCTGTCGATAGATAAGATTGAACATGTTGAGACTAGGTCTTCTTTCTTTAGTTTTTTGTAAGTTTAACTTTTTTTTGATTTTCTAAATTCTTTCATTTGCTGGTAAGATTAACTCTAAAAATTTTTAAGTACTTTATATATATATATATATATATATATATATTAATGGTAACGAAAATAGTTTAAGGGGCTGATGACATGTTTTTGTGGATTACTTTTTTTTAAGAGCATTTTCGAAAAAAATGCTCTATTGTCCCCGTTTTGTCTGTCTGTCTGTCTGTCTGTCATCACCCTAGATCTCAACAACCATAAGTCCTAGACCCATGATGTATATATCATTTTGTAGGTCTTGGCCTGCCATGTGTGCAGCAAAAGTTCATTTAGCGATCTAACCTCTGAGGGCCGTAAAAGGGGGCTTATAAAGTACCGTTTTTTACTATATAAGCTATATTAATAAAGGAGCGCCCTATAGCTCAGCAACCATAAGTCCTAGACCCATGATGTATATATCATTTTGTAGGTCTTGGCCTGCCATGTGTACATCAAAAGTTCATTTCGCGATAGGACCTCTGAGGGCCGGGCTTCAGGGCTCCTAAGTAGCTTATATATTATATACACATAGCCCCATTCTACACCTTGTACGTTCAATAACCCATTCATTTGGTGCGAAATACTGCAGCACGTAGTTTCACCAAGATTTATTAAGAAACTCATCAAATGAAATAGTAAGCTTGTGTTCTGAGTTTAATTGAAAGTATCAGAGCTATGCAACAATTGACGGAGTTTTCGGACGATTAAATGACTACAATTTCGAATGTTTTCAATTATGAGTCCTATTTCAGTAACCACAAACCACTTGTAGTTAGATTTAAGAGAAAATAATTTTTTTTTTCAAATATAAAGAAACGTCTTTATAATATTTTTTTTACAGATATATGCATTACACAATTGAATTTATAAACATTTCCAAAATGTACAAATATTTACTGAAAGCTAACAAACGTACTGATACATAACATGAAAATGCGCTAACGCGTCCTGTGTCCAGAATGGAACAGGCTTAATTGCTTATTTTAAACATTTTTCATGTAGCATAATCTTCGATGATATTAGTTTATATTTGACAAAATAATTCTTAAAGGCTAATGCACTAGCCTTAAACTGTCATGTTAATAAAAACTTGAGTCTTTTTCTAAAAATAATGTGCTCTGTTTTATAATTTTTTTATTTATTTTATTGGTAGTATTTTTATTTAGTCATTTCGTCAGCTGTATATTTTGAAATATTATACATCAGAGCATATTTTAAGCACTTTTGAATAGGAGACATTGGGGGAGATGAAAACTGACGTGTGGAAGGAAGTTGGTGGGGGGGGGATAATGGTGTTGGAGTTAGAAAACTAGATATAATGCACCCAAGTTATATATATATATATATATATATAGAGAGAGAGAGTAATGGGTGTGTTATGTCATTATATAGCAGGCGTGTGAGTGCGTGTGTGATATAACCTCATTACAAAATGTAACACAAACATCCTATTTGCAAACATTTACTAAACGAACTTAGGCAGATTTGTTAAGTAGTTGGGTAAAAATAAATCAGTTTTTTTTTTACTCAAAATGGATTGAACCGATTTTTCTCACTTTTTTTTAGGTTTCTGTAAGAATACGAAAAAAACACCAATATTGAGAGAAAAGTCCAAACTTTCATCCTAACGAAGCTATCATAATGTTGTCATAATCGTTTGATAATGTTTAAAAAAAACGGCTTCATACCTGATCATAATTAACTAAACGAAGCAAAGTAACGATATATAAAATATGTTTGGTGTGGTCCAATTAATATGGTTTAAGTATGCTCTGATACACATGGTGTACGTACGAAGCGCATTTATTATTTTTGTCTTGCTATGTATAGACCAAGGGTGAGCAAGCTTTTCAAGTCGCGGGCCACAATGGATTCGTCAATTTGACAGACGGCCGCACCAATAGCATATTGATTTAGTTTATGGATTAAATACAAAAAGCCATAGCATAAAAAAGACTAGTATCCGTGATTCACTCTGAAATGATTGGTTGGTCAGAAAGGCTTGTAGCCGTGATTCACTCTGAAATGATTGGTTGGTCAGAAAGGCTTGTAGCCGTGATTCACTCTGAAATGATTGGATGGTCAGAAAGGCTTGTAGCCGTGATTCACTCTGAAATGATTGGTTGGTCAGAAAGGCTTGTAGCCGTGATTCACTCTGAAATGATTGGTTGGTCAGAAAGGCTTGTAGCCGTGATTCACTCTGAAATGATTGGTTGGTCAAAACAAACAGTTCGGCGGACCGTATAATGTTCTCAGGTCGTAGTTTTCCCCCATAGCCGTTACATCAAATCCGGTAAATTGAGATTGTGTCCTTATACATATACGCCCAATACTATAACAATTTTGTGTAAATATAATGATGTCCTGTCAAAGCAGTTCTAATGGATAGACATAGAAAGTAGCGGCTAAGAGGGTCAGGTATTATATTTCTGTGCCAGCCGCAAGGAAGGGCAGCCAAAATGTAATAATTTATTTCAGGTACTTCTGGTGTTCATAGTGTAGTCAATATAATTTCTATAAATAACTTTAAGATCTGAGCCTTAAGGAAATGTATTTTTACCTGTTAGTAGGCTACATTATAACAAAATAGTCTATTTTAAATTGTTTTAATTCTATACTTTTTTATTTTTTAAAGGTATTTCTCTTTTGATGTTGTTCATATAAATTAATAAGTCTACATAATATGTAATTCAATGACTTGAAAATATTTTATATTTTAAAAACCATATTGTTAAAATTATTGCTTTTATTTGGTAAAAGTTTATTATACATTTTAAAAAAATAGCTCGCCTGACAAAAAAAAAACAACGAATTTTAGAACTCTGCATTTAAATAAAGACATGCAAAACTTAAGAAACCATGGTATCGTTGCATTACTTCCCTCTTTGTACAAAAAAAAAAAATCCACGCATGGTCGACATTGACTTTGCATGATAATATATTGTCAATGAGAAAAGACAATATTTCACAACGTCACATCGATTGGGCTTGAGATCAGAAAGCCCAGGTAGAGGCGTTTCAAAAAAGCCCAGATAGGGACGTTTTCAATGCTGATATATTCAAAGTAAAAAATTATCTCAATGCGTATATGTTTCCTATATGCTACATACCCAGTGGATGATCAAATTAGGTTTAGCAGATAATCATTGGCTAAAGACGTAAAAATATTTTGTATTTATATTATATTCAAAGATGACATAAAAACAAGCATTCATAAGCACACACGCACGCGCACACCCTCATTTCCACACTTAAATAAATGTATCACATCTGTCCTCCAAAACTAAAACAAGGGAAGTAAAGCATTTGTCGAAAAGTACAGGGAGATAATTCCTGAACATTATTTTTTCTCTCCTTTTTAATCTCTTTACTTTTCTGACGTATTGGCTAGACGGTTCTTGAAGTTAAACAGCCTTATTAAGTATTGTTTTTATATGTAACACTGCTAAAGATACCGTAAGATTTGCATATTTAAAAAATGTATAAAAATTTTAATGCAAAAAAAAGCTAACATAAGAATATGTCATAATGCATTCTTATAAATTACAAGTTTAATTATTCAGGTACGGCTAGGTGAGCGTCCGAAGGATGAAAAAACCATTGAGAGAAAAAAGGGAATTTTTTCAGTGTTTTAAAGAAGAGGTTAAATTGCAGAACTGTTCTGTCCTAGTTAAGCATGACGCATTTTACCCAATTAACTATCAGGTTTCACAGATCGTGACAGTTTTTTTTTTTTTGACGGTCGACTAATAAAAAACACTACATTCCAAAAAAAAAAAAAAACGAATTGTACGAATTATTACATAGTGGTGTATTTTTTAACAAGCCAGCTACACCTACACCCTAGACCAGTGGTGGCGAACCTTTTTTGAGGCCCGCGTGCCCAAAATTCAACCGTTAAAATCACTTATTTATAGCAAAGTACCAACACTCCAATTAAAATTAAAGGAAGTGATATTGTAGTCGTGTGCAAACTGATGAGGCTCTGTGTGCCACGCCACCACTGCCCTAGATATATAAACTCTCAGACTAATGTCAGGGGTATCTCTTCATGCTGTATCTTTCCGGTTGTTTGCATCTTATTCTCCTGAATATATACATTCCTTCCACCAGGTGTGGTGTACGGTGCCCAGAAATGTGTTAAAGACGCCCACGGCGTTCTGAGGTTCAACGGTAAACCCTGCGCCAGTACAACCCGCTACGTTGACGGCCACAGAGGAGCCTGCGGCTGTGGACCTGCCAACTCAGGTGATTTTTTTTAATGTTGTACATTGTATGGCTCTTCAAACTCTGATTATATCTTTTTTGAATACATGACTAAACTCCATACAATACATGACTAAACTCAATAATACATGACTAAACTCCATACAATACATGACTAAACTCCATACAATACATGACTAAACTCAATACAATACATGACTAAACTCAATAATACATGACTAAACTCAATACAATACATGACTAAACTCAATACAATACATGACTAAACTCAATACAATACAGGAGTAAACTCAATAATACATGACTAAACTCAATACAATACATGACTAAACTCAATACAATACATGACTAAACTCAATACATTACATGACTAAACTCAATACAATACACGACTATATTTATATATGTCTATTTATATATCTTATTGTAAGGTCCAAAGTGTTACTTTTATACATTTTTTTGTAATAAGTAAATTATAAACAGCGAAAACTATCAAACTACAAAAATAGATCATAATTTGGTGCTGCATCCAGTGTTATATTTACTAATAACAAGCTAAGTAAGTCAATACTTCTCTTGCCAAAAATGAGGCATAATAAACCTGTTACTTAACAAAATAAAAGTTTCCGTTTAACTATCTAAGACACAATAAACTTTTTTCTTGGTTACAGTTTTACAAATTGTAATTAATTATATATTTATATTAATTACAAAAAAAAGAAAAAGAAAAATACCTTTTTTGTTCTAAAAATAATAAAAAAGGAGATTGATATAACACCAGTGGAAAAACCCGCTGAAGCTGGCTGAACGAAATCCGACAGAAGGGATAACAAAGAAATATACGAAATACTGCAATAGAAAATAACATGTGGCCTTTATTGCCATGAACAGAATACGATATGAACAGAAGTAACAAAGAAATGTACGAAATACAACGCTTACACCGCACGATATGTAAACTACCTGCGAGGGAGAGACAAAGTGTTACAACGCATACATCGCACGATATGAAAACCACCCGAGGGAGACACACGGGTTAGACGATTATGTATTTAAGGACATCCTTACAAATCATATATCATACAGAAAGCGCATCGCTAATTTTAAAGCCCTACTAATAATGACTTGAAAAAATTTCCGCCACCTCTATATTTATATATAAATAAGTTGAGAAAGGTAATGTTACGTCATACTCTACCCGATACATGTACAATACACCGCTACCAGCAGACGTAAAAGTAAGTTCCAGACGTCTAATATAACGAGACTGCCAAGCCTTGGGCGTCTGCCAACAGATTTTAAACTTAATTAAGTCAATCTCTATACTAGGGTCACTGGCCTATATCTAAAATAAAATTTTACTTCTTCTTCCATCATGGTAGTTTATGTTTTCATTTTTTTTTCTCTCTCTATCTTTCCGCCAGACACCCCGTTTGCCTGGAACGTGAATGACCTGGTCACCGCCCCCAACCAAAAGTTTTTTGATGACGGTGGCGACAGCACCTGGTGTGGGCGCAACTGTGGTCACTGCGTAAGACTGACCCCAACTGGTGAGACTTGCTTAGGCGAACAGTTTTTTTTTTGTACATATGTAAAAAGCCAAACGTTGACCTTTGACCTTGTTACATTATTAATAGTAGTAAATTATTATTATTATTATGAGTATGATTTTTTTGAAGATGGTAGAGGTAACAGTTAACTTAATAGACTAAAACATCCCCTCTATTTACTTTGTTTCATAACTTAAATAAAACCATCATTTCTTGGGTCCACATTCAAGAAGTACACGGGCCGCTAGTGGTCCGCTAGGAAATTATGTTGGTCCGCATAAAAGAAAGGTACATAATCAGTTTTCATAAATGAATCATATATTTAGTAGTAAAATCATACATTTTTTCAACATATCGGGGGGGGGGGGGAGAAGCGATCAATTGACAGATGATTAAGAGGTTTAAAGCGCTCAACTGTCGACATCAGAATGTCGGGTTTGATCCTCGGAGAGAACCAATGCACTTTGTCCGGGTGGCTGTAAGTCCACCAGTTCCACCCAGTTTTAAATGACTTCGTGACTATAATTGAGGCAGTAAAAGGCGACTGGGCGTTGTGCTAGCCGCACAACCCTTTTATATGTTGTAGCTTCTGAAACAGATCAGTTCTACACTTTATCTTTTTTCCGATGACCCTCTAGGACTAAAGCAACTTTTCGTTTATTTGTAACTTCTAGTGACCACGTGCTTTAGCGGAAGTGATAATAATCGAAAAAAAAAGAATTCAATAAGTGTAGTGTAGTGGTCCATGAAGTCACACGGTTTGACCGTAGCTGATATATTGCTCTATGATTAATTAATTAGTTTTTAATCAAACTAATAGAAAAGCCTGCTGAAGCTGGCTGAACGAAATCCGACAGAAGGGATAACAAAGAAATATACGAAATACTGCAATAGAAAAGAACACGTGGCCTTTATTGCCATGAACAGAATACGATATGAACAGAAATAACAAATAAATGAATGAAATGCAACGCATACACCGCACGATATGAAAACAACCTGCGGGGGAGACACAGGGTTACAACGCATACACCGCACGATAGGAAAACTACCTGAGGGTGACACACGGGTTAGACGTTTATGTATTTAAGGATTATTATATATTTTGAAGTTTTCCTGATTAGGCGGCTTTGTGCCAGGCGAGGGTAATGCTCCCCACAGCTTGACCCCACACATTTTCATGGTCACCAATGACTGCCCGATCCCAGATAACCGAGAATGGTGTGGTCAGTCTGGCAAGCCTGGAACCAGTAAGTTGGGTTTTTTTTTTTTATTTTTTTTTTTTTGTAGCGCGGTTTCTACCAGAGATAACGGAAGTATTCTTGACCTATAGTACATGAGTGTGAATGTTTAGATATTCTGATACTCCGGTAGACAGGAAGAGATAGATAAATATATATGTATAGATAGATAGATAGATAGATAGATAGATAGACAGACAGACAGACAGACAGATAGATAGATAGATAGATAGATAGATAGATAGATAGATAGATAGATAGATAGATAGATAGATAGATAGATAGATAGATAGATAGATAGATAGATAGATAGATAGATAGATAGATAGATAGATAGATAGATGGATGGATGGATAGATGGATAGATAGATAAATAGATAGATAGATAGATAGATAGATAGATAGATAGATAGATAGATAGATAGATAGATAGATAGATAGATAGATAGATAGATAGATAGATAGATAGATAGATAGATAGATGGATGGATGGATGGATGGATGGATGGATGGATGGATGGATGGATGGATGGATGGATGGATGGATGGATGGATGGATGGATGGATGGATAGATAGATAGATAGATAGATAGATAGATAGATAGATAGATAGATAGATAGATAGATAGATAGATAGATAGATAGATAGATAGATAGATAGATAGATAGATAGATAGATAGATAGATATGAAAAATGAGATTAGATATAGCCTAGATTAGATTGCATACATGTAGGTAGATTGATCAACCCAATGATCAGTTAATATAGATTTATTTTTGAATGTTTGACTGGTTTATACATTTTGTTAGACAAAATAGAAACAGAATTTAGTCACAGATTGTCGTGTCTGTTCCCCCATTCTTTCAGACCACGTCAACACCAAAGGCTATGAAGTTCACTTCGATCTTCAAAACCAAAACAACCAGATCTCCGGCAGACTCGGATGGGACAACCCAGAGGTGACCTGGGAGTCAGTCGCCTGTCCATCTGACTTTGTCACCAAATGGCACCAGTGTGAATGTTTCGCTCATGCAGGAAAATAAAAAACCAATTGTTGTGTGACACGTCATCCATAAAATTATTTCTTTATTATTTCTCTGTTGCTTTTATTTTAAAATGACGAAAACTGAACGCACATTTTTATTTTTTTTTTTTAAATGAACAATGGCGTTGACAAAATGATGATATCTAGAAAAAAAATGGGCATATAGTGCCCCCCTCCCCCCCCCCCGCCTCAACATCCACCATATTGGATACTTGTGAATTCGAAATTTTTAAAAAGCGACCTAAAGTGAATGAGCTGAGAAAAGTCTACCAAAAATAAGTGAGATGAAGGGTTTAGTGATGCGCCATAAGTGAGATGGAGGGTTTTTTGATGCGCCATACATGAGATGGAGGGCTTTGTGATGCGCCATACATGAGATGGAGGGCTTTGTGATGCGCCATACATGAGATGGAGGGCTTTGTGATGCGCCATACGTGAGATGGAGGGCTTTATGATGCGCCATACGTGAGATGGAGGGCTTTGTGATGCGTAATGACTTGAAGTTTTTTTTTTACCCTTAACCGATGTGTTCGTTTGGGGTAACAAGTTATACTAAGTAATTTAATAATCTAACAACTTTTTTTGTTATTTGAGTGAAGCATCAAATTTCACAAAGTATTATTAAATAGAAAGATTTTTTTTTTAATTTATATGTTGGTGATAAATAATTAACATTGATGTTTGGCTATATGTATACAATGGATTTACCTTTTTTTTTATATCTCTCTTCCTTTGTCTCTTTCTTTATAAGACGTGCTCTTTATCACGTGTGCTTGTTGGTGAGTCCAGGTGAGAGGGAGATAACCTATCTCGGCTGCTCTCGTGCTAATTGTTTCCCTTAGAGTACTACATCTCTCTTCTCTTTCTCTGGACTTTCCGCAGTACCCCTCTCTCTCTCTCTCTCCCTCTCTCTCTCTCTGTCTCTCTCTCTCTCTCTCTCTCTCTCTCTCTCTCTCTCTCTCTTATAAGACGTGTTCTTTATGCGTTGTTGAGTCCAGGGAGTTATATAGAGAGTGAGAGAGGGAGGGAAAGACCAAGAGAAAGAGGGAGAGTTCTCGTTTAAAGTGCTTTTAATTTTTTTTTATATTTTTCACGTTTCAAATAACTAATTCTGGTACTCCGTCGTAAAAATAGTTGGACTGTCTGAAAACACAATAAGCTATGAAATGAGAATATATATAAACACTAATTGATGGCACTGACCTGACTGGGTAGAGGAACTGATAACAGGATGCCACTTCAGTCTGTCCACCATACCTAACGATTTGATCTACACCAATGTATAGTATTTACATAGAGTGGAAGTTAATTGTCTTATATTTATTATACGGTGTTGTTTTTATTCTCAGTTAAAAAAAATAATATTAGAAAGACCGTTCCTTGGGGAGAGAAAGGGAGAGAGAAAGAAAGGGAGAAAAAGAAAGGGAGGGGGAGAGATAGAACGACGGATAGAGGAGAAAGAGAACAGAGAGACGTAGTTGTCTAAGGGAAATAAATGGCGTGAGAGCAGCCAAGATAGGTTTTCTCCCATGACTGATGTATTCTCTCTTGGACAAGATTACTGAACAGCGATGATGGAAGTAGACGACCATTATTTCTTTTTCTATTTATTTGTTTTTTTGTAATGAGGAAATAGTAGGACGAAAGTGACAACAAAAATCATACTTCTAATACCAGACACAGTATAAAATAAATGTATACTTCTAATACCAGACACAGTATAAAATAAATTTATACTTCTAATACCAGACACAGTATAAAATAAATTTATACTTCTAATACCAGACACAGTATAAAATAAATTTATACTTCTAATACCAGACACAGTATAAAATAAATTTATACTTCTAATACCAGACACAGTATAAAATAAATTTATACTTCTAATACCAGACACAGTACAAAATAAATTTATACTTCTAATACCAGACACAGTACAAAATAAATTTATACTTCTAATACCAGACACAGTAAAAAATAAATTCATACTTCTAATACCAGACAAAGCTACCTGCATTGTATAGTGTAATGTAAAATTCCTTCAGGTAATTATCTATTTGTTTTATTTGTCTGTTATGTCTGTTATGTACTGTAAGTCCGGAATTACGATTAATTATCGGTGATTAAAAAAAAGAACAAAAATAAAGAGAGTTTAGGAAATAATTTGTGTTCTGATAATAATAGAACTACAGCCTATCCGACTTGGTCAGTATCCGGCAAACCCTTCACTAACATTAGGTGGGATAAAATGATAGTGTACTATAGTTGGTAACCAACTAGTAATGACTACTTCCAAGTGAAAGTTTTGTCGCGCCACACCCTACATGTTAAAGTTATGTCGCCCTACAAGTTAAACACATCTGACTCCCTACATGTTAAAGTTATGTCACCCTACAAGTTTAACATATCTGACTCCCTACAAATTTAACACATCTGACTCCCTATAAGTTAAACACATCTGACTCCCTACAGGTTAAACACATCTGACTCCCTACAAGTTTAACACATCTGACTCCCTACAAGTTAAACACATCTGACTCCCTACAAGTTAAACACATCTGACTCCCAACAAGTTAAACACATCTTACTCCCTACAAGTTAAAGTTATGTCGCCCTACAAGTTTAACACATCTGACTCCCTACAAGTTAAACACATCTGACTCCCTACAGGTTAAACACATCTGACTCCCTACAAGTTAAACACATCTTACTTTCTACAAGTTAAAGTTATGTCGCCCTACAAGTTAAACACATCTGACTCCCTACATGTTAAAGTTATGTCGCCCTACAAGTTTAACACATCTGACTCCCTACAAATTTAACACATCTGACTCCCTACAAGTTAAACACATCTGACGACCTACAGGTTAAACACATCTGACTCCCTACAGGTTAAACACATCTGACTCCCTACATGTTAAACACATCTGACTCCCTACAAGTTTAATACATCTGACTCCCTACAAGTTAAACACATCTGACTCCCTACAAGTTAAACACATCTGGCTCCCTACAAGTTAAACACCTGACTCCCTACAAGTTAAACACATCTGACTCCCTACATGTTAAACACATCTGACTCCCAACAAGTTAAACACATCTGACTCCCTACATGTTAAAGTTATGTCGCCCTACAAGTTTAACACATCTGACTCATTACAAGTTAAACACATCTGACTCCCTACAACTTTGACACATCTGACTCCCTACAAGTTTAGCACATCTGACTCCCTACAACTTAAACACATTTGGCTCCCTACAAGTTTAATACTCCTGACTCCGTACTAGTTAAACACTTCTGTCTTCCTACAATTGAAACTTCTGACTCTTCCAAAAAATGACTGTTAATGGGTGTTATTTAAAAAAAAATAGCGTATATATTTGAAAACTGTCAAAATCACAGTTTGGACATACATGTTAAACTCTTTGTATTTAGAAACTATTTCTAGCTATTAAGTGCATAAGATCCACCCTACGTCGCTGTACCGATAACTTGTTATCGCTATGTATGGATAGTGTGCAGTGCACATCAAAGTCCGGCATTTATCAAGGGTGGAAAAAGTTGAACCGTTCACAGAAAGGGCTTTCACATTTAGTAGACACAGCAGACAAATACTTCAGGCACCTCTCTACAAATCTATGGTTGGAGGGGGGGGGGGGCGGCGTACGTAAGTCTAAAACCGAAGTTTTAAATATGCGTGTGCCCAATTCTGACAAATTTCACGTTATTTGGTTGTCTGGATCTTGAGTTATAAGGGAACAGACAGACAGACAGACAGACAACAAATGCGTCTTATAAGTATAGAGATAAAGTGATTAAAAAATAATCATGAGCATGTAGTATGTACGTCCTCAGTTGTGTATTATATACATGTAGTGTTTACGCCCTCAGTTGTGTATTATATACATATAGTGTGTACTCCCTCAGCAGGGTATAAAATACATGTAGTGTGTACCCCCTCAGCAGGGTATAAAATACATGTATTTTAATTTTTTTTTTCTAAGAATAAGCCTCTTAATAAAAAGTAATAACAACATTCATTAGTTCATACAAATATTTATGGAAAGAGATGTTAACTGACACTTACGTTTCTATTTATATATCTTATATATACAGAAAGACAGACAGACAGATAGATAGATAGATAGATAGATAGATAGATAGATAGATAGATAGATAGATAGATAGATAGATAGATAGATAGATAGATAGATAGATAGATAGATAGATAGATAGATAGATAGATAGATAGATAGATAGATAGATAGATAGATAGATAGATAGATAGATAGATAGATAGATAGATAGATAGATAGATAGATAGATAGATAGATAGATAGATAATCTCGTCTTTCAACTGACCAAGTACTCAGTACCATTAACCCATGTAGTAAAAATCTGTAACAAATAATGTTAACTAAATATCTAACAAACACAAAAGGTAAAATTGATTTCATCTCCACTATATCTATGTATGGCCTACCTTACATCAAGGCTTTACTCCACAGATGTTTTGTTCTTGGTTCCTGCGTACATCACCTCACATGATGCTTCCTGTAGTTCGCATGCTAACTAAACTTCACCGCTGGTTGACATTATGCCGTCTCTCTTTTCATCGCGGCGTCACCGACATAAAATCTTTTCCCCATCACTAGTATTGTCTGATAACAGAAATATCAGTAGCATTGTCTGATAACTGAGATATCACTAGTATGGTCTGTTAAATGAAATATCACTAGTAAGGTCTGATAACTGAAATATCACTAGAATGGCATGATAAATGAAATATCACTAGTATGGCATGATAAATGAGAATGGCATGATAAATGAAATATCACTAGTATGGCATGATAAATGAATAATCACTAGCATTGACTTATAGCTAAAATATCACTATTATGGTCTGATAACTAAAATATCACTAGTATTGTCTGATAACTGAAATATCACTAGTATGGCATGAGAACTAAAAAAATTTCACTAGTATGGTCTCATAACTGAAATATCACTCGTATGGTCTGATAACTGAAATATCACTCGTATGGTCTGATAACTGAAATATCAGTAGCATTGTTTGATAACTGAAATATCACTAGCATGGTCTGATAACATAAATATCACTGGCATAATCTCATCCGTACAGGGACTTCATAGGTCAAAGAAATCAATAAACCAAGTAAAATAAAAACATCTTTTTACTGATAAGAAGAACAGTAGTCCTAATTCAAAATATAAATTACAACTTGTAAGCAAGCACAGATATTCCAAAAAATAAGTTAAACAAGGAAAGAGCTATACATGCACAGAAACAAAATGTGTTTCTGTGTTTCGCTATCACGACATTTTTTGAGATATAAGGGATTAACAATTGAAAACAAAAAAAAACCTTTGATTATTGTAATTAACTTTCAAGTTTATTCTCCGGACATATTAATTATCTAAAATAACACATACATGAACCATTTCGTTGGAAGATGATACTCATTAACTTCAATTAATCATTATATGAGACCATCTCGACCAATGAAAGAGAATATATATATATATATATGATGGTCTGATGTCTTACAAGGCATGGTCTGATGTCTTACAAGACATGGTCTGGTGTCTTTCAAGACATGAGCTGGTGTCTTACAAAATATGGAATGGTGTCTTACAAAACATGGTCTGGTGTTTTACAAGACATGGCCTGGTGTCTTACAAGACATTGTCTGGTGTCTTACAAGACATGCTCTAGTATTTTGTTTACCAATTTGATTTCCCACTGGAAGTTGCGATTGGCAAGGTCCAGGCGTTTGAAACTGCTGGTTCAGGAGTTGAGACATTGCTCAGACTGGACGACATGTTTAGCGGGGCTACAAAATATAATCGTGCATGCCCATTAGATACATAGATTGTTAATTTATACATTGCTATTTATCGGCTAATGTAAAGGCATACTCAGTTCAGTATATTGTAATCACCCAAGCTTTTAAGTTTTGGTATTGATTAATTTATATAATTGATTCAATTGCTAATATAATGATTACTTTGCTTACTTTTTAGTGCATTTGAAAGAAAAAACAAGTTATTTTTTTCTATATTTTTACTTTTTAATTGTAAAATAATTAAACTTTTTATATTTAATTATTTGTTTTGCAATTTTAAATAAAAATGTAAATACTTTGGCTTCAATGTTTTGCGCACTTTTATATTTTGTCCCATTATAAATGTTACTAAAATGAATTCACTAAGGAAAGTGGAAACCTTTACCAATAGCTGCCTCAGAAGAATTCTCCAAACTCGCTGGCCAGACACCATCAGCAATGTCAGCCTTAAAAAGGACCTGCCAACTCTCAGCTGAAGAAGAGATCAGAAAGAGGCGATGGGGCTGGATAGGACACACCTTACGCAAACCAGCAGCCAGTATCACGAGGCATGCACTGAGGTGGAACCCTCAAGGTAAACGGAAGAGAGGCCGCCCAAGAAATACATGGCGTCGAGACCTGGAAACGGACACCATAAAGATGGGACACAACTGGAATCAGCTGGAGTAGATGGCAAAGGACAGAGGACTCTGGAGATCTGTTGTTGGTCGCCCATACCCTGACAGAGGACTCTGGAGATCTGTTGCAATGATGATGATGATGATGATGATGTATTCACTTTTTAATTCTTCAAGATGTTAATTCATTGACTCTAATTTTTTTTAGGCATCTTCGTATGTTCGAAATTTTACCCATTTCGCTAAATTAGAATATGTCCAAAAGAGCGTTACAAGATTTGAGGGCAAATCAACTCACAGAAAGTGAAACTAATTAAAAGCCTATAAAAAAAAGGTATTGTTGGCACACATTTAAGATAAGACAAGTTTATAAGTATTTACGGTTATGTCTGATTAAAAATGTTTTGGTATTGGAAATGATTCTATGGAAACGATAGATCACAGCAATGGTGTCTTCTTTAGCTCCAAAAATATCAAAAAATGTAACATGATTATTGAGAGGAATAGAAAACATTGCGCTGAAATGAAAAAAAACAACTTATACGTAACATTTAAATAGATTTGCTAAATCGAACGTTTCTGGTTCATATCCGTCTCATTGAAAGATATCTACTCAAAGCTACATGAGCACACGTAAATAGCTTTGTAGAAAAAAATGGGAGTTTTACCAGCTAATCGAAACCCAAAAGTGCTAATGTTAAACTTGGCGCAATCTACAATTTAACATGACAACAACAGAAACACTTCAGTTAAACCTGACACAGATACGCTGGAATTAAATATGAGACAGAGTGTAACTACAGTTTAACATGATGCAACACACTACTGACCAACATGATAAAAACACACTACAGTTAAACATTATACAGACCCATTTCAGTTAAACATGATACAATCACACTACCGTTACTCATGACACAGACACTTAAAGACACACATCTGTTAAACATCTTAGATGCCTGGGTAACGTTTTGGTAGTGAGCCCAATCTGTATGTGATGTAGCCCAATCTGTATGTGATGTAGCCCGATCTGTATGTGATGTAGCCCAATCTATATGTGATGCAACCTGATCTGTATGTGATGTAGCCCAATCTGTATGTGATGTAGCCCAATCTGTATGTGATGTAGCCCAATCTGTATGTGATGTAGCCCAATCAGTATGTGATGTAGCCCAATCAGTATGTGATGTAGCCCAATCTGTATGTGATGCAACCTGATCTGTATGTGATGTAGCCCAATCTGTATGTGATGCAACCTGATCTGTATGTGATGTAGCCCAATCTGTATGTGATGTAGCCCAATCAGTATGTGATGTAGCCCAATCAGTATGTGATGTAGCCCAATCTGTATATGGTGCAACCTGATCTGCATGCTGTAAATTACTGGTCCTCTAGCCGGGGTGTCTACCTGGTCCCCCGTAGTGCCTCCATGCCCATTGAACCGAGAAAGAATGGAACCCCAATAACCGTTCCATCAGTTTGTTTATGTGATCTGAAAGAAACACATTTCTTCCTTTTAGTTACTTGAGAAAAAATAAAGTCAGGCCATAATCAATGTACATAAAGGGTCAAAGTTCAGACCATTCCATCTTCAAGTCAGCTAGATTAGACAGAGAATATTATAATTCATTACAAAAGCAAAGTGTCAACAGTTCTAAAAATAATTCTTATCGCTATCATTTGTCTGCTTAATTTTTTTTTTAATTTTAAGTGGTATTAAATGTCGAATTAATAAAATTGTGAACCAACTGTGAACTTTTTGAACTGAAGTAGAGTTGAATACTAGTACTAGTCTAGTTCTAGTCTATTGATAGTCTATTGTTAGTCTATTACTAGTCTATTTCTAGTCTATTGCTAGTATATTGTTAGTCTATTGCTATTCTATTGTTAGTCTATTGATAAGCTATTGGTAGTATATTGTTAGTCTATTGCTATTCTATTGTTAGTCTATTGATAGGTTATTGTTAGTATATTATTAGTCTATTGCTATTCTATTGTTCGTCTATTGCTAGTCTATTACCAGTCTATTTCTAGTCCATTGTTAGTTTATTTCTACCACCCGATTACTTTTTGTTTCGTTTTTTATTTGTTTTATTTTTCATCTTTTTTTTTTTAACTTTTATTTTGTTTATGTGTCAAAAACTAAACAAATTTTAATCTAGTTTGAATGGGTTGCACTTTAGGGTGTTTCACAAAAACTAATAATTATTATTATTCGCAATTCTTCTGAATTTTTGTTGTGGCCCCTTTGATGAACCATGAACCATCAAATATTACAGGCCGATTTATATGTCGTTCAGTATTGTCTCACAGGATATAATGCTCAATACATCCAGAATACACTGTGTTACTAGTGACCTAACCAGCGATAGTGGCGCCCGGGGGTGGGGGGACTCTCAAAAAGACTGTCTCACTCACTCCCTTGCTTAAAAAAAATGCTTACATGTTGGAGATGCCACCCCTTGCTGGTGGTGTGTGAAGTCCCTGTAAAGGATAAGATGAAATTTCTTAGACCCTATAGATCACTAATGGTGCCTTTCCTTCATCCCCACCATAGCCGATAGTGCAATGGCCATGTAGGCAGCACGGAAGATAAAGCGGGGACTTAAGCCATGACCTGAAAATAAATTGGTCCTCATCGGAGATCGAACCAGGTACCTTCAGGTCAACAACTCAACCATCCGTCCCCTCACACGACCATCCGTCCCTTCCTTGCTGGTGGTAACATAAGTCACATAAGAGAGTAGGGGGCGGGAGGGACATTATTTCATCTATTTAGTTAATTATTTTTTTTAAACTCAATCTTGATACATCGTCTTGGGTGCAGCAAAAAATTTTAAAACAAGTATTATTATTAAATAGCAACAAAAAGAAATACGTCCTCTCATAGACCTCAAGTGTGGCCGCCCCTACATTCATCAGATGGATGACATTACGCACCTCAGCTCCGCCCACTTCATAGGATGTAAAAAAAAAAATAAACAATAATTTTACCAATCCAGTTGCTTGTATCTAGGACGGCACTTAGGGAAGGTTGAGGCCCAATGTCGTCTCTCGTTGCCGTCATTGTAGGTGGGGGAATGGGGGGGGGAGGAAACCGTTTACTTCACTAGTGCCCCGACCTGGCAGACCACCCTAGAGTGGACCTATTGAGTAGCTTTCTTGTCAAAAGGCTGAATGACAGTTCCCTAATGCTGAGGAACATAGAGAGTTTGATATCACGTGCTCTAAGATACTAAGACTCAGCTCGCAGGTTAACTGAGTTCAAAGAGAGAGACAAGAGACTTTTACAGAATGTCATGCACATAAATAATAAATCTTGTCAAGCTGGTCTGAATGTTAAAAAAAAATGAAAAGCCATTGTTAAATATAGGAGAAACCCTTGTCAATCTGGGTCGAACTGGGTCAGACTGCACCCAGTGTCATGTTAAACTTAGCTAATAAACTGATAAGATAAGAACTTTGTTTTCGCCATCATGATTGCACATAAACCATTTCAAAATGTTATAGGTTTTATTCTAGTCTCAATGAGCTTTGCAATTAGACGTTCAAGAAGCCGGATGTACGATAAATCATGTTTACATTGATGCTGTTCGCTGTGACTTTGTGTGAGTCTATACGTGGATGCCATCATTCTAATGGTGTATTGTGACTGCTTTCGTTGTGTGATCTTAATAACTGAAGTACATTTTGAATATTTCTTTATTTACATACATATCAAGAAATTTACTGGTGGGTTTGGCTGATGCATGATTAAATAACAGACAGTCAGATGATAGGTAAACAAAGAGACATAAAGACAAACAGACGCTCAGACTATTGAATAGACATTAAAATAGAGAATTAGACTGACTTGAATAGATAGATAGATAGATAGATAGATAGATAGATAGATAGATAGATAGATAGATAGATAGATAGATAGATAGATAGATAGATAGATAGATAGATAGATAGATAGATAGATAGATAGATAGATAGATAGATAGATAGATAGATAGATAGATAGATAGATAGATAGATAGATAGATAAACAGACAGTTATATTTTAAAAAAGAGAATAAGTCCTATTCGGATGGAGCGGTAGATAGGTTGATTGACATAAAGATAGATAGAACGACAGACAGAATGAAAGACTGATCTGTACCCTTCATGTATACATGAAAGTATAACTTGCCTGCAACTAACACACATATATGAATACATGCATTTATAAACACATAATTAAAACCATACGTGTTCTAACACACACACACAAAGACATATAAGCGCACATACGTGTTACCTGTACCCTTTTTTGTTTATCTCTGTTCCAGACCTGGTCAACGGATCACCAAAATGTGTCAAAGACCACGCAGGCGTCTACAGGCTCAACGGCAAATCGTGCGCCAGTACCACGCGGTACAATGACAATACCAGGGGGGGTGCGGCTGTGGACCCACCGGATCAAGTGAGACGATACGTTGATTATTGCTTGTTGTAAATAAAGTAACACATACAGTGATGTGGTGGATGTGGAGGGGGTGGGTGATAGCCAGTGCTCGATTTAAGACAAAATCCAGTGCCGGGGCTTTAAAAAATTTGCTGCAGAGCCGGGGATAAATGTCTGTGGTTTCATCCCCGGCTGGGATATATTAGCTAAAGCAGAGCCGGGATGATAGGTCTCAGTGCCAGGGATATCCCCGGCATCCCCGGCGGTAAATCGAGCCTTGGTGGTAGCGGACTGTGGGTTGGGAGGGGTCGTGCTACAGGGCTCGGCTGTCGACCTCAACTTTAACTCGGGATTTTTATTTCCGGCTTTAAGTCCCCCTAATCAACCATGCTTAACAAAATAAGTAACTGACATTGGTTGGGGAAGTAAAGGCGGCTGTTCATTATACTAGTTATTCTATCCACACTTCACAACACGCATACACACACACACACACACATATATATATATATATATATATATATATATATATATATATATATATATATACATCATAGTCTTAACAAGAAAAAAATGTAGAATCACTATTTGTAAAGAATATTTTTAAAACTCAAAAATATCACAGTTGTACTGTTACATGGATTGCACGGGTAGCCTCCCCCCTGGACTTTATGGGCCTCCGGACTCAATGGGCCCCCGATCAGGAAAATTTTTGTTTTATGAAAGGTGATGGATACAGTTTGAAATGCGGGCCAAAATGGTTTCGTATATTTGACAGAAGTGCAGGTCACAGAGTGTATGGATGAAGTTTTTATTTGAACAAATCTAATAAAAAATGTTAAAAGCAGTAATGTGAACGAGCGGTTAGGAGTGAAACGCAGGCTGATTAAACAGCAGTAAATTAACTATGTTAGCAGCAGTAATGTGGACGAGGGGACAGGGGTGAAACGCAGGCTGATAGAACTACCTCACGGGCCCATCGGGCCGTAGTTTGCTATTGTCAGTGCAAGGAAGACCAACTTAAATAATTTAGCTAGTCCCCCCCTTAAGCTGTTAGCAACACTACAACATGCGTATCAAAGCTGTCAATTCATAGAGTTTAATTAACAAATGTGCAACTTCAGCATTGATGTTCCAGCTACACCTTTCGACTGGGACCTGGACAACTTTGTGGCAGCTGCCAACTTGAAGTTCTTTGACGACAACGGCGACAAACTATTCTGTGGACATGACTGTGGTGTCTGTGTTAGAATCACGCCAACAGGTACGTCAGGTTAATGTATGCATGTTTCAAGGTCACTGCTGAAGTTTTAATATTTGGCATTTAGTTTGGTGTAACGATCTACATCAATGGTTTCAATATTTGGCATTTAGTTTGGTGTGGCGATCTACATCAACGGTTTCAATATTTGACATTTTAGTTTGGTGTGGCGATCTACATCAACGGTTTCAATATTTGGCATTTAGATTGGTGTGGCGATCTACATCAACGGTTTTAATATTTAGCATTTAATTTGGTGTGGCGATCTACATCAACGGTTTCAATATTTTGCATTTAGTTTGGTGTGGCGATCTACATCAACGGTTTCAATATTTGACATTTTAGTTTGGTGTGGCGATCTACATCAACGGTTTCAATATTTGGCATTTAATTTGGTGTGGCGATCTACATCAACGGTTTCAATATTTGACATTTAGTTTTCGTGTGGCGACCATTGAAAATGTATTATTTTAATCGTTAATATATCAAAACTCTTTTTCCCCACTAATCTAGTTCAATTGACAAAGTCGTCACATGTGGGAAAACCGGAATGTGGCTCTTGTGGTCCACGTACGTGACCACACCTGAACTATATAAAAAAGCAACTCAATTCAATAAAACTAAGATGGCTCAGATAAATATTATTCTGGGATTTTGAACCAGACGAATTTTTTCATCTTCCATTCTAGTGCCTGTCTGGAACATTTATTTGACCTCTAGACATATTGACGACTGTAATAATCAGTTTAGGCTAGAGAATTTACAGTTGGCACAGAGATGGTTTTATTTATCTGGCCACTTAGCTTAGCGGAAGTGAAAATATATTGTTTAGAGCAGACGATAATTGAGACGACGACCTGAGACCTTGTTAGTGTAAGAATATATTTTATCACATCATTTTTATTGTACAATGTCAAATAAGAAGTTCCTTCATATGCAAATAAATATATGTACATGCATACATAGAAGTCTACTCAGTGCTTTTTATATGTAGTTCGTCTTTTAAATATAATTTAATATACACCAAGTCAAGTTAGTTGAATCATATACACCACGAAGAGACTGAAATAGATTTTACACCTACCAAGAAACAGAAGTACCACGAAAAATAATAAATATATTACATACAACTGATATACTAATCTACACACACAAAAACTAGCTATGACAACGACCAATTATTGTCATGCTGTGAATGGCCTGACAAATACAACGGATATTTATTTTCTTACGTTTTTTTTATTGATCCGTTTGTCTATTTTTATTTTTATTTTATTTTTTTTGTAATAACACAAAACTCTTGTCTGTGTGGTCGAATGTGGTGAAGGGCGTGCCGGATAATGTTAAACCCGGATAAGCCTGAGCTACAGGAACGTAAAAGCCCCCATGATGATCATTGATAAGAAAAGTATTGCCAGATTTGCGGCCCATTTAGGAGGGATTAAATATCTATAAAAACGGAACAAGCTTGTTTTTTTTATTCCCTTACTACTGGTAAGCTGGACACCAGATATATTTGACTTGTAAATCATGATAAGGTTCTTTGGCGCCTGTTTTTCTTTAGAAGTACCTAAAAGGATGAAATGACCTTCTATCATCCCCACCTTAGCCGATCGTGCATTGGAAGAGACTACGTATAATTAGAAGATTGGACACGCCGGGAGTTGAACCAGTAATCTTCATCATGCAGTCCGGCTAACAATCAACGCGCCACCCGTTGGCGGTATTTATGTGAGTGTAGTTGGCTGATCTGGTAGATTTTTTGGCTTGTTTGTTTGCACTGTGCGGGAGTTGTTTTTTTTTTTTTAATTCAGATCGTTTGGAAACGCTTTTTGAAAAACTATTCTTTTCGAAATAGCAGCAATGTACTTCAAAAAGTGAAAACTAGCACGATTTTTTAAATGTATTTATGTAATGCATTTTGTAACGTCTTGTTTTTATTATTAATAATTTATTAAACTTCCTGTAGAAATTATTGTATTTTTTTACCGGTCCAAGCGCCGAAAACTAACGTCGCGTCTTCATTGGTCAGCACGTGACCAAAATAATCTCTTACCCAGCTCTTCTTAAAAAAATTCATTTCCCCGTTTTGTCTGTCTGTCCGTCATCACCCTAGATCTCAACAACCATAAGTCCTAGACCCATGATGTATATATCATTTTGTAGGTCTTGGCCTGCCATGTGTGCATCAAAATTCCATTTCGCGATCTGACCTCTGAGGCTGGACATCAGTGTTTTTACCGTTTTTACTATATAAGCTATATTAATAATTATGTCATTTTCATGGCCCCATTCTACACCTTATACGCTGCGATTGCGCACCAAATGAATGGGTTAGTGAATGGAAGTGAAACAAGATTGGCAACAACAATTTATCAAACAACAATTGACGGAGTTTTCGGAACATTAAATGACTACAATTTAGAGTGTTTCAATTGTGAGTCCTATTTCAGTGACCACAAACCACTCGTAGTTAGATTAAAGAGAAAATAAATTATTTTCAAATATAGAGAAACGTCTTTTTAATATTTTTTTACAGATATGTGCATTACACAATTGAATTTATAAACATTTCCGAAATTTACAAATATTTACTAAAAGCTAACATACGTACTGATACATAACACGAAAATGCGCTAACACGTCCTGTGTCCAGAATGGAACAGGCTTAAGATGCTGGTTTTTATTTACGAAAACATTTATTTATTTCCTCATATTATTACGGGTATTTTTTTAACTAGGCTGAGTAATAGCAAGCTGGATAATCGAATGTCTTGTGTTATATAAACATACTAAATGGCAAGGAAAAAAAATCGAAATATTGCCTGATGATTGCTTATGTTTCCCCCAGGGGGATTTGTCGCCGGAAAGGGTCACGCACCTCACAACTTGACCCCAACGACCTTCATGATCACTAACGTGTGTCCGGCCACTGGATCAGACGAGTGGTGTAAGATTGGCGGTAAACCTGGCACCAGTGAGTAGATAATTATATAATGTATCGCCGGTTGATTGTTGTTTGAAAAGTCTGGACATAAGTTAATTTTTTTTCTTGCGGCCACTACATGATCTATCGGTATAGACTGTTCCAATCATTGCCCAACCAAATATTGACCAGTCTATGTTTAAGCTAAATCAGTTATTGTCCACTCCATAGTTTAGTCGCGACATATTATTATCTGGTCCAGTCAAGGAATTGAACAGACCAGTATTAACCAGTCAAGTCATTGTCCAGTCCATAGTTTAGTCACTACATTTATTATCTAGTCCAGTTATATACCTGTCCAGGAATTGACCAGACCAGTATTAACCAGTCAAGTCATTGTCCTGTCCAGAAATTGACCAGACCAGTATTAACCAGTCAAGTCATTGTCCAGTCCATTGACCTGTACAGCTATCGACCAAACTAAATTTTTATCAATTTAGGTAATGTCTAATCCATGCATTGACCCGCCCAGGTATTAACTTGTCTGGTACTGACCAGTCCATGTATGGGTCATATCAGATATTGTCCACTCCATGTATTATTTTAACAATTGATCTATATGTTTTCATTATTTTTAAATTATCTGTACAATTTTTTTCGAGAAATTGTTCAATAATAAGTTACATTTAGTTCGATCATAAATTATATTTTATCTAAGTAAATTTAAAATATAATTGAATAATGGTTATAAAATAATTTGATAATTATTAACTACAAAATTTTGTTAATTAAATCTTCCATAATTAATTTTTTTCTTCATGTATTAAAAATGAGATTTGTTGTATTGGTTAAGGCTGTACTTTAAATTGAATTGATTTATCGATTAGGTTTTCTAGAAAAATAATTGAAGACGCTAGAGTAAAATGATGTACCATTTATTTTTATGACACATGATGATTTCAAAAATTATTACGTCATCCCGTTTAACCAATCGAATGGCGAGTCATTTAACATGTGTATTTGTTGATTCACCTAGATCAGACCAACTCCCACGGCTACGAGGCACATTTCGTCCTCCAGAACCACGACAACCAAATCTCAAATCTGCTGGGCTGGGACAACCCGGAAGTCACGTGGGAGCAGGTCACTTGCCCGACAGATTTCCAAATCAAGTACCACCAGTGTGAATGTTTCACAACCAGTGGATAATACAAACAAACTTAGTGAATGTTTTGTTAAATGTATTAATTTACTGGAGTTTGTAAGTTAATGCTAATAAAACAAAAAGTGAAGATCTTTCCTTTTAGACCATCGGTATAGATGAACACTAGAAATCCCAGCAAATGGTGGTATTGTGTGGCACAACGCCCAATGTTTTTTTAACATGTCAGATATCATTATATTGAAATAAAGTAAATAGATAATAGCTCGTTGATATGACTGTTCCTTTGGAAAGTAAGACGCCTGCAACAGTAGCACACAGGCCAACAGTAACACACAGGCCAACAGTAGCACACAGGCCAAAAGTAGGCCAAAAGTAACACACAGGTAAACAGTAATACGCCAACAGAAACATAAAGCCAACAGTAGCACACAGGCCAACAGTAGCACATAGGCCATAGGCAAAACGCCCATGAGCAGTCATACTCCCGCCAACAGTAACAAAACAGTAACACGCCCGCCAACAGTATCAAATGTTCAAACAAATTCACCTACAGAAGTGCCTCCTCTTTTTTTTGCTCAGAGCGCTTCTATAGCAAGAAAAATTACATTATAAAAAAATACTTTTAAAAAAACAACGTTTTTCTTGCGTACTAAAAAGCAGAAAATAATATTTCTATTTTGTTAAAAAAAATGTTGGTAGAATATATAGGATTGCTCGGACGTATCGGAGAGCTATGACGTCACACGTGTTCAGGCGCAGTAGAGTATTCTTTCTTCAGCCACAATAATTTTATTTTCCAAAAATACTTAAGAAACTCATTAAATCATAATGAAATAGTAAGAATAGTGCAATGTCATCGGGTTCTGAGTTATATTAAAAGTATCAGAGCTATAGCTTATCGGAAAGTGGTCTAAAATTGGATTGCTAAATTCCGTTACTGTGTACTATTTTTAGCACCAGTAATTTCCTTTGATTTAGACAAGGCTGTGACCCATTCGCCATTCATATTTAATTGTATTTATTAAGAAACTCGTCAAATCATGATGAAATAGTAAGAATATTGCAATGTCCTCGTGTTCTGAGTTTTATTAAAAGTATCAGAGCTTTTTGGAAAGTGGTCTTAAACTGGATTGCCAAATTTCCCGGACAGACAAACAAATATACAGACAAGAAGTGAAGTTAAGAAAAACGTTGTAAAAAAAAGACGCAAATAAAATGATATTTTAAAAGATATCCAAACAGATATACATCTGCGGCTTGCAGAATGAAGAAATTTAGAAACAACTCACAGATTAAGACGAGCAACCTCATTGTTATTACTTCTGTTTCACCAGATTCATTTTTAATTGGTGCGTTCTTTCACTAATGTTATTAACTATTAGTCAAAAACGGTTTAAATTATTAAGAAGAGTATCTTATAGCATATCGACTTCCCGGGCAACACCGGGTATTTCATCTAATATAGTATAGAGCATGAAACTATTATGTCATTCGTATATAGTGTAAAAAGTAAAGTTCCCTTAGCCCTAACGGGCCATCGGGGTAAATGAAGTGTAGAATTCATCTGTTTCTATAACCTCGAAATATAAAGGGATTGTGTGGTTAGCACAACGCCCAGCCGCCTTTACTTCCCCAACTTTAAGTCAGGTACCCTTTTAAAGCTGGATTGACTCGTGGGACGACTTTGAAACACATTTACCTGGAAAAATTTCCATGGTTCAGACCAAGGATCGAACCCAGGACTCACAGGTTGACAGTCGAATATCTACACCACTCGGCCACCCGTCCCACCATAGTGTACTTCTAACAAAAAAAAAGTAACCCAGGATACAACATTTTTGAGAATCCCTGATGTAAGACAACGTATACTGGCAACAGTTGCGGAGAAGTTCAAACTATTCTATTACTTCAGTGCATGCATCACTGGATTAACAGAGGTTTCATTTGAGTCCATAATGAGATTTCATAGGGTTGATAATTGAATCGGCCCCACCCTTTGCATTGTGTTGTGGGTGGGGGGGTGGAGGGCTGGGCATAATCTACTTAAACATAAGAGCGTCCCGTGGTTAATCTTAATTTACACAAATACATTTTGGAAGATTCATTCAGACATTTTTCATTACCCCACCCCCTCACTTTTTTTTTAACTTGGCCAGGTAGGAAAAGGGAAGGGGGAGTAACAGGATCGCCATTTTCCCCCCACGATTTCAGGTTCCAATCCGAAAAAAAAATTGGGTCTCAGGTCTAATTTTATGTACAAATAAAACTGAGATTTTATAAGATATGTATGATTTTTGGCGAGTGCTATGGTAAAAAAAAAAAAACAAATCGTCTGTTTCACTGTGTAAACATGTTCCAAGTGTTAAAAAAAAACAAATCGTCTGTTTCACTGTGTAAACATGTTCCAAGCATTAAAAAAAACAAATCGTCTACTTCACTGTGTAAATATGTTCCAAGCATGCTTCTCCCTCTGCTACAGAAAGTCTGGACACAAGAACAGGTACCTGCTGAATGGAGATAAGGGCACCTCGTCAAGCTCCCCAAGAAAGGTGACCTACCCAGCTGTAACAACTGGCGAGGCATCATGCTCCTGTCTGTTCCCAGCAAGATCTTGACGCGCATCATGATAGCGACCGAAGGAGGCTTTAAAAAAAAGACTAAGAAACGAACAGGCAGGGTTTCGGCAGGACAAGTCGTGCACCGACCACATCGCCACCCTGCGCATCATTATAGAGCAGTCCCTTGAATGGCAGTCTCCACTCTACTCAATCTTCGCGGACTTCGAGAAGGCCTTCGACAGCGTGGACCAGGATGTTGTCTGGAACCTCATGGCACACTACGGGATCCCACCCAAGTTCATCGCCATCATCCAACAAATATACGCCAGTTCCACATGCCAGGTTATCCACAAAGGCAAGCTGACGGAGCCTTTTGAGGTCAGGATCGGAGTGAGGCAGGGCTGCTTGTTGTCGCCGACCATCTTCCTTCTGGTAGTGGACTGGATCATGAAGAAGTCCACTGAGAGTGCAAACACAGGAATTCAATGGACCTTCACCAAGCAGCTTGAAGACCTCGACTTCGCGGATGACCTCAGCCTACTGTCACACCGGCAACAAGATGCACAACAGAAACTGAATAGGCTCGCAGACGAAGCAAACAAAGTTGGGCTCAACATCAACACCAAAAAGACAGAAACCATACGGATAAACAACAAGCAGCAAGATCCAATCCAACTACAAGGATCCAACATCGGTGAAGTGGACAAGTTTGTCTACCTGGGCAGTTTGGTGAGCAAGGAAGGAGGAGCAGACGAAGACATCAGAAGCCGCATCAACAAAGCCAGGCACACCTTCAATACCCTGCATCCCATCTGGAACTCTACCGCACTTTCTGGGCGGACAAAAGTCCGCATCTTCAACACCAACGTGAAAGCAGTGCTACTATATGGTTCAGAAGCCTGGAGACTGACCAAGACAACCACCACAAAACTGCATGTGTTCATTAACAGATGCCTCCGCAATATCTTACGTATTAGA
Source organism: Bulinus truncatus (assembly GCA_021962125.1). NCBI lineage: Eukaryota > Metazoa > Mollusca > Gastropoda > Planorbidae > Bulinus > Bulinus truncatus. The sequence goes on from JAGDYQ010000176.1 coordinate 1,519,686, forward strand.
TGGCCAGAAAAAATCTCCAATACCGCCCTGTGGGAAAGAACAAAGCAGACCCCCCCATTGACCAAGAGATCCGGAAGAGGAAATGGGGCTGGATAGGCCACACTCTGCGCAAGAGCCCAGACAATGTCACAAGGCAGGCGCTAGAGTGGAACCCGCAGGGAAAGAGAAGAGCAGGCAGGCCAAAGGTGACATGGAGACGCTGCACTGAGCGAGAGATGAAGGCAGTTGGATGGTCGTGGGCTCAGCTGAAGAGAGACGCCCAAAATAGAGTTCGCTGGAAGAGCGTTGTTGAGGCCCTATGCTCCCACGTGGAGTCAGCGGATTAAGTAAAGCATTAAAAATCGTCTGTTTCACTGTGTAAGCATGTTCCAAGCATTAAAAAAAACTTATCGTCTGTTTCACTGTGTAAAAATGTTTCAAGCATTAAAAAACAACAAATCGTCTGTTTCACTGTGTAAACATGTTCCAATTATTAAAAAAAAACAAATCGTCTGTTTCACTGTGAAAAAACATGTTCCAAGCATTAAAAAAACAACAAATCGTCTGTTTCACTGTGTAAACATGTTCCAAGCATTAAAAAAACAACAAATCGTCTGTTTCACAGTGAAAAAACATGTTCCAAGCATTAAAAAAACAACAAATCGTCTGTTTCACTTGTAAACATGTTCCAGGCATTAAAAAAAACAACAAATCGTCTGTTTCACTGTGTAAACATGTTCCAAGCATTAAAAAAAACAACAAATTGTCTGTTTCACTGTGTAAACATGTTCCAAGCATTAAAAAAAACAAATCGTCTGTTTCACTGTGAAAACATGTTCCAAGCATTAAAAAAACAAATCGTCTGTTTCACTGTGTAAACATGTTCCAATTATTAAAAAAAACAAATCGTCTGTTTCACTGTGTAAACATGTTCCAAGCATTAAAAAAACAACAAATCGTCTGTTTCACTGTGTAAACATGTTCCAAGCACTAAAAAAAACAACAAATCGTCTGTTTCACTGTGTAAACATGTTCCAAGCATTAAAAAAAACATTTCCTTAAAAAACAAAGAACTGAATTATCGTTTGTTTTTTTTTAAATCTTTAATGGCTCTTCGAGTCGTTACATTATTGAAAGTTCTATCCTGGAGACTTCATTTATGTGCATGGCTGTAGAAACCACTAGTGACAGTTTCTACCCAACATTTAGTTTCGTAATTTCTCTTGGCTGAAGTCCTTAAATACAAAATCGTCTAACCCGTGTGTCTCCCTAAGGTAGTTTTCATATCGTGCGGTGCATGCATTGCATTTCATACATGTCTTTGTTATTTCTGTTCATAACGTATTCTATTCATGGCAATAAAGGCCACGTGTTCTTTTCTATTGCAGTATTTCGTATATTTATGTCCCTTCTGTCGAATTTCGTTCAGCCGGCTTCAGCAGGCTTTCCTACTAGTTTTGTAATGAAATAAATAAAATAAAACATATTTCGTTTAATTTTAGGTTGTAATATTTGTGTTCCGAATATAGGCGTACAGACAGAGTATAATATCTTGGCCTTCAGATAGTTAGTTTTTATGCCTTAAATATTAATGTTTATGATAACGTATTTTATTTAAAGTATATATCTTATGTGAGAATTTGACTTTGATATGCAAAATGGTGGAGAGCTGATAACTGAAGAAGGGGTAGAGTAGTAGAGACCTATAATAAAAGATAAATAAACATTGTCTGATAGAAATATGGTCAGACAGAAAATATTGAATAGACACTTTGACAGACAGGCAAAAAGTATCATAACAAACAAGGAAATATAACAAATACATGGAACAGAGCCAGAGGGGATGCAGTATGTGAAGAAATCGTATCATGCTTTAAAGGGGCAAATAACAGATGGGACAGAGTTACAGACTGAAAGGAAGATAGGTGAACAGAGAGAAAAGACAATAGTTATAGAGGAAAAAGTGACATATAAATATAGATAGATAGATAGATAGATAGATAGATAGATAGATAGATAGATAGATAGATAGATAGATAGATAGATAGATAGATAGATAGATAGATAGATAGATAGATAGATAGATAGATAGATAGATAGATAGATAGATAGATAGATAGATAGATAGATAGATAGATAGATAGATAGATAGATAGATAGATAGATAGATAGATAAAATAGATAGATAGATAGATAGATAGATAGATTAGATGTCACTACAGAGACACCCGTGATAACCAACACAGTAGAACAAAAATACGTGTAGAGAGAAGTTCAACAAACAAAGAGATGCCTTGCTTCCATCACTACGACGGATGCTATTCATTACTTTAAAGTTCGAATAAATTAAGGAACATAATCGAAGATGTCATGACGCCGGTGTGTGAGTTATTTCCCTTGTGAATTATTACTTTTTTTTCCTGTTGTTGTTCAGGTACAAAGTATTGTCAATACAATACAAGTACATATATACACTACTGTATACATAAATAAGAAAGAGCTACACTACTGTTTACATAAATACAAGAGCCCACATATTGGCCACCAAACAAGAGCCTACAAAATGACCACCAAACATGAGCCCATACATTGGCCACCAAACAATAGCCCACAAAATGACCACCAAACAAGAGCCCATAAAATGACCACCAAACATGAGCCCACACATTGGCCACCAAACAAGAGCCCACAAAATGACCACCAAACAAGAGCCCACAAAATGACCACCAAACATGAGCCCACACATTGGCCACCAAACAAGAGCCCACAAAATGACCACCAAACAAGAGCCCACAAAATGACAACCAAACATGAGCCCACACATTGGCCACCAAACAAGAGCCCACAAAATGACCACCAAACATGAGCCCACACATTGGCCACCAAACAAGAGCCCACACATTGGCCACCAAACACTTGTAAAAACCTGAGTGCCATTTATCTCGTGGTCTTTGTATGACCGCCCATTTGTTGTGATTACTTGAGCCTCAGAAGGTTTCAACACCACTACACCAGATAGGAAGTCGGAAACACACCTCAAAATACCGGGTCGACCTGGTTGTTTTCCATAGGAATCGGATTGTCATGGGAATTCCTTAAAAGCTCCTACAGATGATGATAGATGCGGTTTTGTGCACATTTTATAAGAATTTAAATATTATGACTTTTTTCATTAAATATTTCATTTACTTACACATTTTCGCTATGCGTTTTACCCCCCCCCCTCCAAACACACACACACACCGTTCCAGTATATGACGCCCCGGCATGATTAGAACAAAATTACATTACCGTCGAACAAAAATGTGTGTACGATACCACGATACCAACAGCAAGACTAGATGAACTGTATTGTTAAGTATAATTTATACAGAGAAAAAGATGTCTGTACATTGTTATGTAGACCTCAGGGGCCTGCAGGGTACTTTAAGCTTAGGCCCCAAGGTTGTGTCTCATTATGGAAAAAAAAAGAATAAATAAAAGCTCTTTACTTACTACTGATCACGTGATGAGAAGATGACAGCCCCTATGCACGCAGTCAGTGCATGATTAGATTGGCCATGACCGAGAAACTTGGTCTGTCAATCTCTTCAAAATATTGTCTGTATTAATAATTATTTTAAAATAAATTCAAACGTTTTAATATATATATATATATATATATATATATATATATATATATATATATATATATATATATATATATATATATATATATATTATTTATAATATTTTTTCACCTTTTATTTTGCACGAAGGCATATGGACATCTGTAATACCCCATGACTCAATCACTACCACTGCCCCTAGGGGGTACGTTGTATATAGAAATTTGCATTATATTATTTGTGTGTGATCAATGTGCCCCACCCCAGTTATTGTAGATATTACAGTGACCATGAAGGTACCACGGGAGACCCTGCGGGGAACTTTAACCTTGACTTGAAATAGCCATAGGTCCTCGTTGAAGATCGAACCAGGTCGACCATCCGTCCCATGAATTAGTATGCCATGTCCACTAACGCTTCGTGTTACGGCGTTTTTCTACAGTTTCTTGAAGAATGGTAATTGGCAGGCTAGTAAGATTTAACACACAACCGTATCAAGCGATCTTGTGTCGCTTGATTAGTGATCTTGTGTCGCTTGATTGTTGCCAAAATTATTTCCTGTGTACGGTATGCCAGGGCCCTACATGGACTGTAGAGAAGAGTAGTACGGTATGCCAGGGCCCTACATGGGCTGTAGAGAGGATTAGTACGGTATGCCAGGGCCTTACATGGACTGGAGAGAAGAGTAGTACGGTATGCCAGGGCCCTACATGGGCTGTAGAGAGGAGTAGTACGGTATGCCAGGGCCTTACATGGACTGGAGAGAAGAGTAGTACGGTATGCCAGGGCCCTACATGGACTGTAGAGTAGAGTAGTACGGTATGCCAGAGCTAAAGAAGAAAAAATACTTGACTTGTCTGAATGTTTACTTTCCATACCTGGTTAGTAGCCAGAAGTTGTCCTTGAATTACATTTAGCGATAGCTGACATTATTTTGTTTTATCTACTTCACTTTTTACCAGCCTAGTGAAACTATGTCGGCCCATAGTTTATCAAAACACACAACTCTTAAAATATTTATAGATAGAAGAGAAAAAAAAAGAATATTGAAAGTGTGGATGTGGATGACACGTACAAAGAACTGACCCACTCTTGAACTCTTTTAGAAAGTCTTGACCAGACAGTTGAAATTTGAAACAAAATTTATTCAGGTGTTTTTATTTCTGAAATATTGACACTAGAAATACGGGACATATATATTTAAATGAACTGTGTGACTCGGTTATGTGCCCCATGTGCATATATATTTAAATGAACTGTGTGACTCGGTTGTGTGACCATCTGTATATATATATATTTAAATGAACTGAATGACTCGGTTGTGTGACCATCTGTAGTTCTGTACATATATTTAAATGAACTGTGTGACTCGGTTATGTGCCCCACCTGCATGCTGTAGATCTTGGGCTCAAATCCTAGTGAGTCTAGTCACCTTATAATGTCTCCCGTGGTGCCTCCATGACCAATTTATACTGTGCAAGAATTGGGATGTATAAAGAGCACACAACAAAAAAGTTTTATTATTTGTTTTGTATTAATTGTTAACAGGATTAACGCTTAAGATTTTACTCTTACACTAGTGGAAAAGTCTGCTGAAGATGGCTGAACGAGATCCGACAGAAGGGATAACAAAGAAATATACGAAATACTGCAATAGAAAAGAACATGTGGCCTTTATTGCGATATGAACAGAAATAACAAAGAAATGTATGAAATACTGTAATAAAAACAACATTTGACTTTTTTCGCCATGAACACAATACGGTTTGAAAAGAAATAACAAAGAGATGCACGAAAGACTGCAACAGAAAAGAACATTTATCCGGACCATTAGCCTGAGGGAGGCACATGGTATTTATCCGGACCATTAGCCTGAGGGAGGAACACAGATACACGCATACGAAAGGCGTATGAGTTCGATAGTTGTTTATTTTTATAAAGTTTATAAAGGGTTAGGTCTCATTGCCATTGATTATTTTTTGAATCTGGTCATTTTTTTTAAGAGTGAGTCCAAACTTAGCTAAGGTGCATTAGACTTGAAAACAGATGCAATGAAGTAAATCCTTGTTAATGTTTTCAGTTAAATAATGTTAATTTGTACTATATAACTGCATTGTTAGTGCATTAAGTTTCTTACCTGTTTACACAAGTAAAAATCGGCTTTACCTGTGGTAAGGTAACTAGAATATGAATTATTGGTTGTTAGATCAATTTTATTCATTAATTTCATTAATTGGAAAAACAATTATAACTAAATAATTTTCAACATCAAAATTAATATGTACACTTCATATCATTTTATGTAAATTTAATATCAACAGACATTTATTTATGAGTTTTTGTATCAGTCAGTATGTTTGTTAACATGATTAGTTCACTTTAAAGCAGAGATCTGAGCTTCAGATTTAATTACGGTGTAAACATTTGGAGACTGTGCATATATAGATGTAATATGCATGCCTTGGTTTATATTTGTCATATTTCTTTTTTCCGTTAATTGTAGTTCAAATACCACGCAGAATATACCTGTGTATCTACAGCAGTTATCATTGAAATAACACTGCTGGGAACTGTATGATTTGTCCTGTGCATTGCAGGAAAGAAATTGAGTGATTGATTGGTCAACACTGTCATAACTTTATTCACAATTGTTACACTTCTGCTTTCAGTTTAGTTGTTGTTAATTCCCGTGCACAAATGTCAATACAGTTGAATTGTTACAATCAGCAGAAGTATGTTGACATTCTGTTACAAAGTGGCATACTCAGAGAGGTTACAATGCTTTGAAAACACAATTGGGCTTCATCAGCTGTAGGTATGGTGACATTCTGATACAAAGTGGCATACTCAGAGGTTACAATGCTTTAAAAACACAATAGGGCTTCATCAGCTGTAAAACATTTCTCTAACCAGTGGTCTACTGGCTGCATTCTCAATCACCAGCCGCTTCTGCCAGTTTCTCTTCTCCAGTTCTGACAATGGCCGGAGTAGGGTCATGACGTTGACGGCCTCCCCAACGACATGTGCCAGATTTTTGTTCGGATGATCGAATGCCAGTTGGCGCTTCAGACATTCCAGAAGGAGATCTTGGATGTTGTCCACGGCAGCTGGGTTTAAAATGTTGCATCGATCTGTGTTGATAGATAAAGGAAGCGTTTAAATTGCAAAAACATAGAAATTATAGTGTAAATACGTCCAACAAGCTGACAGGTAGTGATAGTAACAGAGGTTGGTGTATGGGTATTTAGGTTGGCTGAAGGGTACACTGGCGGGATGGTAGATAATTTGGTTTATTGGTTGGTCGGTTAGTCTGTGGGTATCTAGGTGGGCTGTTAAGTAGGTAAATAGGTTGTTCGATGAGTTGGTGAGTTGGTTGCTGGGTATAAAGGTGGGTTAGTTGGTGGGTAAATAGGTTGGTAGGTAGGTTGGTTTGTATGTAGGTTTGTTGGTTAGTTGATCTGTTATGTAGATAGCTGTCAAGGTATATAAGTAGAAATGATACTTGGTTAGTAGGTAGGTTTGTTGATTAGTTGATCTGATATGTAGGTAGCTGGCAAGGTATATAAGTAGAAATGATACTTGGTTAGTAGGTAGGTAGAGCTATTTGAAAGAAATTATTTTAGATAAAATTACTACTCACCAATCATAGTCAGTAATAACGACTTAATGATGATGATTTGAACCCAACCCAGTGACTTCTTCTGTAAAACTTCCGCCAGCTGAGAACATATTTAAATTAAAAAAAAACTTTGTTTCTCCTCTAACTATTTTTTCTATCAAAATACTTCAAGTTTTTATTTTTTTATATTCTTTGTATTTTAGTACATATTTAATAACTGGTTATTTATTAAAACTTGAACTAAATTAATCTACTAAGACAATAGGGTTGATTTGTTTGTTTTTTTTCCCCTCCAGCTATAAAACAGTCACGGAGTGAATTATATTTTCTTCATTGAACTGTCTTAAATAACAATGAAAGAGAAAACAAGTCAAAACTGTCAAATATAAATACAAATAAACTTACTTGGAATGAAAGATCCACCCAGTTGGGGTCAAACATTTTATAAAGGTCATCCCTATGAAAACAATGTCCGTGTGGTAAGAGGACAGTGTTCAGGTCCGTGTTGTAGCCTTTATACACGCTTAGAAACCAAAAGTCAGCAAAGCAACCTTTTCAGAGAAGAAAACAAGAATATATGGTCGTTTGAATAGATTTTAATGACACAAACTGATTCAAAGTTTTCATATTTTATACACAGAATAATTTAAAGAAAAATCAATGTAGAAATATTACCTCTGTACAAATAAGCAATCTAGAATATTACTGTCTACTGGAACTGGTGATAAATGAAGCACCAAGCACCATAATGATAAATGAAGCACCACTCCAGTTCTGGTTTATCTAATTCTGTGTAGTACGGAATCTCCGATTACGAACGCCCCAGGTTACAAACTATTCTGGTTACGAACATCAACTTTAGATTTTTTGTCTTGGGTAAAGAACTTTGACTCGTGTTGCAAATATGGCCAGGTAGAGAGAGAGGGAGGAGAGAGAGGGAGGGAGAAGGATAGAGAGAGGGCGAGCGAGAGAGAGGGAGACACACAGAGAGGGGGGGAAGAGAGGAGGAGAGAGAGAGGGGGAGAGAGGGAGCGAGAGAGAGAGATAGTGAGAGAGAGAGAAAAATAGAGAGCACAATTTTAACATTGGAGACTAAACGATCGCGTAACAGCACTAATGAAGGCCAAACAGTACAGCTAAAAACAATAAAAGTGAAGCAGTCGTCCGGTGAAGGAAGAGAATAAGTGACCAGGCCAACTGCCAGGACTAAAGAAATTTGTAGCAAGTGGGCAGACGTCGAAGAATTTAATTTTCAATCATTATCCAAACTTATTCGCTGACATTGCAGTACATTTGATGAATGATTACGCGATGGCCCACTGAAAGATTCTCCAACAAAGGAATCGACCAATTCCCCTTGATGGGTGCAGAAAGATTCACCGTCAGCTGCCAAGAAACATTGACAAGAAACTCCTGAAACTAATTGAAAATAAAAAAGGGACACAATTCTCAAGATCTTTTTCTTGGTATGAAAAATAAACCAAAAGAAAAATTTTAATTTACATATAATTTATTTCTTTAATTTATTTTCTCTTTATTTCATATGTGAAGTATGTGAATTATACGTGATACTTTACGTTTTGTTAGTAAAACCACCTGCTGTTTATAAAACCAAAAAAAACTCTTTTATCTTGTCACTGATTGTGTTTATTTCAGCGATTTAAATTTTCGGTTTACGAACGTTTTCGGATGACGAACCGAGTTATGGAACGAATTAAGTTCGTATCACTAGGTACCACTGTATCAGATGTTGATGTATGTGTCTTTCATTATTGTGAAGGAGTTAAAGTTGAATTAAATATACACTGTTTGATTTAGTTTGTGCATGTGTGTTAATCACACTTTTTTAAGTGACTATAGAGAGTATGAATTTTTATGTTGTTATGTGACGTAGTTACTACTAGTTAGACGTCATTTGTGACTTGCTTAGATACAAGCCTTGGAGATAGAGGCAGTTTTTCTTTTGATCTCAGACTAGCAAGTCATGTTTTACTTGACTTTGAAGATGTGCCTTTATCATTTAACATGTTTGCTACTTTAATGTCTTTGTTCAATAAATGTGCCAATGAATCAGCCGTGCAGTTTTGAGACTCTTATTTATGAAGTGTTTGTGAACATTTGTGTCAACATACCAGACTTCACCACGCTATCGTACGCCTCCAAGTTTATTCCTATCGGCTATATTTTCTGCATTTTTTCAAAATTAATATAATAACGAACTTTTGAAATTCCGGTCACCATATTGGACCTTAAAACAGTCCAGACACAAATTATTAATCTCAATAAATTCATAGTGATTTAGAAAAATAGGTGATTTAAGTGATAGTACTAAAAGTAAACATAATAGGGACACAAACAATGCTTTAAAATGGAAAATGTAGCTACCACATGTTCTTATAATCATCATAATTAATGTAATCCGTACGCTAATAACAGAAATATATCACATTCACAAAACAAAAACAAACAAACTGCAATTGGAAGTGAGGATTTTAGATTTCCTCCAAGTTTATGTAATAGTAATTACAAGACGTAAAACACGCCTATGGCCTCATCTCGGAGGAGGGGGATAGCAGTGATGTCATAAATCGCCGATGTTTATCGAAAATAACTACATCGCTGTAAATCTACTAGAAATAATTAATTACGGTGGATTCTGCTTAATTGGGACAGCCGCTTATTTGGGACAAATCTCAAAGAAAACCAAACCAAGAAGCCAATAGTACATTTGAATTTTTAATTGTACAGCCGCTTTTTGTTTATTGTAAAAAATCATTTTTAAACGTAAATGTTAAATAATTCGTAAAATGTGTTTGGTTTTTGAAGCAACACGCTGTGCTCTGTGTCTAAGGTTAACAATGGTACTGCGCATGCACGGTGAACCTGTTATGCAATTTTTACGATCAGCGTGGACGGACAAAGAAATTCCTCTCATAGGGGGGTCTGGTTTCTGCCTCCTGTTATTACGTAATGGAAAAGTTACGCAAATGACCTAGATATTCAATAGACAAAAGGCTGATACCACACGTATAAAATCTTACGCTAGAATGACGGCTTAAACCGGACTCCCAAAAGCGGCCATTTCGGCCGACTTTTCGATTGGAGAAAACGTGCCACATTTACCCCTTCCCACTAAAACGAAAAAGAACTGTCTAGAAAATTACGAAAAACCTGTAATGAATTTGTGTAGAAATGATTTCTCTACAATAATATATAGGTTACAACATGAAACTTATGTATAGAAATCTATCGCTGAAGTGAACTGTTGTCAAAAATCCGTAGCCGTAGTTTGGGCCATATCGCGATTGTTGTCACAAATCCGCATCCGTAATGAAAAGGTTAACCCTTTCTGCCTCGACTGTGGGAACACACCCGGAGACCACCTATCTATTATTGTTGATATCTCTTGTCTCCTTGAATATTTTAATGATTTTTTTAACTCATCTATAATGTTGAAATGAACACATTGAGGGGACTCAAATTTATAAAACATGTCATAGTGACATGAAATTTTTTCTCCTGTCCCTGGCTACTGGGTGCAACACACCCATACACTTTTTTGAATAAGACAAACGGCTACAAACTAACTTTGAAACATTTTTTGTTAATTAAAACTGTTTTGTGTCATCCATAAAGAAAGATTGAAACTTTAAACAATACATACATAATCTGAAGGCATTGGGATATCAAAATATTCAGATGTATTCAACCTGACATTCTATGTTTCATAGTATAGTTACATTTAGTATACACTTGAACAGCGCGCTTTGCATTTCAGCATGCACAGTTTGATGTGAAAGAACACTTTTCTTTGCTAATATGTCTAGCTAATATATCTACTACACTTGATGGCCAGATGTAATGCACACATTATGCATCTTTTCAGCCATTGACTGAAAGTATGAATTGACACAAATTGTTCTTTCACTCTCTGCAGTTGAGTCTACTGTCTCCGTGAGCTGCTGAATAATTAGTTTTGAATACTGATGTACCATTCTAGTTGCCATTGATTTCAAGTCAACCATATTGAAAAACCAAGGGCCACCTTTAGTTTCGTGAGTGAATATATGCCATTAGATCTATATCATTAGGACTATCATAAGGTCTAAATCATTGGGTCCATATTGTCACACCTCTTTGGTTTTTGTTGTTGAATAAAACAACTTTAGTTTATTGCATTCTTTTTCACTTTTCTTTATCAAGATGATTGTGTAATTACTGCCAACAAGTTAGGAAAGAAATTTAGTAATTGAGAAAGTGTTGCTTCTGGACTGAACAAAAACATTGATTCGTAGAGGGGACTAAGCCTTCTTTTTCTGGAAATCTTTAGGTACAAATAACTTTTTACTATTCCCACTACCTAAAAGTGAAACTTTTCTGGTCATCAACTCTGCATGCTGCAGGTTTGTGAAACAATTGTCTGTCACTTCCATGGAGGTCGCTTGTAAGAGTATACTGTCCTGAGACTAATCAAACAATTTATTTTCTTGGCCAAAATTTGCATTTCTATTTATTGATATGCAGCCTCCCATGTGTTAGTTTGAAGATGATTTTCAAGCTCAGAAGATATTTGTATTTTGTGTCACACATGCTTTTATATACTCAACAAATATGTAACAACCTCATGAGCCAACCTGCCACTCATGTCTGAATGTTCTCTCTACCATAATATGTCAAGGAACAGCAAGTGTTGTAAATAATAACACAACCAGTCACTGCCTAAAGGCAACTAAACTGTACAACCTATACATCAGCTTAACTAGACCGTGCCAGGTTAAAATAATAAAAGAAATGTTGTCTTTCCTCATTGTCCCTTAATGTAAATAATCTAATTAGTTGGCTGTCTGACCCTAAACATGAACCCAAACTCCCCTCTGTCCCCTAGTTTAGCTGTCCTGACACAATGTATGTTTCTACTGCTGATGACTACAAAAACCCTATTATTATCAACACAAACACTTTTTTCTCTATATATGGGTAAAGTGTACGGGTGTAATGCACCCAGTTGCCGGGAAATAGATATGAAATATGTTGCTGCGGAAAGGGTTAATAGTGGCTGGGTCCTCAACCCTTTTTTTTTTTTCAGAAACTCTCTAATTTTGTGAAAAGAGAAACAGCTTATTGCTGCATAAGATATAAAAAAGCAATATTTGCACTCTATGTTACATGTATAGCATATCTGCTGCGTTTTGTCTGTTCACTTTAAGAGCTCGGGAAATTTTCTTGGGTACTAGAAAACATTTTTCCTGGGACTATGTAGAATGAAGTGTCACTTATGCAGTTGAATATTCACTGGAAAAATAGTTGACAGTGTTATTTTCAATGAACTAACTGAAGTCAAACTATTTTTGACACCTGCTAAGCTGGAAGATTGGAATTCACAATACTTTTTGTACATCTATACTGCATGCATCATTTTAAAGCAAATGACATATTATCTGTAAATTTGCAACTCCTGCTTGAATTTTTGTTCAGCCTACCTGGCACTAAGGCACCTGTGTGTAAAGTCCTGCAGTAAGATGATGAAATCTCTTAGATCCTATAAACCACTAATGGAACAGGTTTTCATTGCCCTTCTTTCATTCCCACCATAGCCGATAGTGCAGTGGCCGTGGAGGCACCACGGAGACATTGAGGGAATCCTCTTCAACATGAAAATTTTCCTTGTCCTCACCAGAGATCAAACCAGGTACCAGGTTGACAGTCAAGCGCTTTACAGCATGACCATCTGTCTCCTAATGCACCTGTGGCGCAAACTTTTCTCAGACAACATTTGTAAGCCTGAGAAATTTCAGCTCTGGAACACTCTGAAGGAAATTTTTATTGTTCAATGTAACATTGATTTTACATGTTTTCAGTTCATTGATATGTTTTTAAGAGATATTTTTAAAACTAATCCCTGGTCTTGAAAACATGCACAAGAGACAAAAAAAGATGTACAGAAGCATACATGTCACAACTAATAATTATCTTTAAAAACTTTTACGTAATTAAGTGTCCAAAGTATACAACCCTTTAACATTGTCATAAAACACAGTCCCACTTGTCAGGAAAAAAATATTGTAAAATGTCCAATTTTACTTACCTATTATAAGGCTTATAGAACAATTACACTCAAAGATTTTCATGCATCAAAATTTTAATTTAAAAAATTATACACAGTTATTAATAAGAATCTTTCCCAATATATAATTTGTAATTGATATATGTTCAGGCAAGAATGATTATTCTTCCTGAATCAAACCCATGCAATTTTATAACTCTTGTAATTAGCTACTTAAATATTGATTTAAAAGTTAAAAACTTTTGAATCAAAATATTAACTAACAAAATATTGGTGTTTAGCAGTTTTTTTCTGTTGAATGTAATTTTTAAATTCCATTGACTCATATAGTACTTGCTGCAAACAAACAGAAAAATCTGAATAGATGAATAATAATCCTTGAAGTTTTAGTTTACACTGCTGTACAGATAACAAGATATATTGAGCGTATTTTAAACTAATAATTATTTGGTCTTGTTTGTAAATAATCATAAAAATTTTAGAAGACATGAGGGTTGATAATATACCTTATGTATTGTTCTGCTTATTTTTCCTTGCAGAGTAAAATTATTCGAATGGTTGGAACATGCCATAGTTGCTAAGGAAAAACTGGGCTAAGTTGAATGTTTCATCAGATACATTAAAAGAGTATCCTAAATTAGAATTATGGCTAAAATTGTTGGAATCCCTAATGATGCTATTAAGGTTGGTTGTTATTCATTAAAAATGCAACTGGTTTTAACACAAAATAAAGTTAAATATTCTACTTTATATAATGATCTGTGGAGAGGCAATTATTAGTTTATTAATATGCCACATACTTTAAGTGTTTGTCAGCATTATCATTGTGCAGTATACAACATTTTTATACTATCATGTCTTTTTTTATGTGAGTAATTCAGTGATATATTTTTTAATATTTCCTTTGAAATTTAAGAAACTATTTTTTAATTGATCCCTGGGTTTCACTTATGACATTTTCAAATTGATTTTTAATAGTAAATACTTTTATTTTGAAGGTAAAATATGAAAAAAAAAAATAAAACTATTTATGTGTCAGTAAATGGGGTTGAGTGGTTTTTTCTCTTCTATCACTCACAACAACTGTCATACAAACATTTCCAATGAAAGTCAAGGTATCAAATAAGAAACATTCAGGTTCTTAGTTAATAAATGGAATATAATTGATAAATCAAATTGAAAACATTTAGAATATTCACATCTTTCTTCACACATTGTTCATTGAAGACAAACTCCATACTAAAGTCTTTCTTTAAAAACTCCACAACTCACAAAATAATGAGTCTCCTGAAACATGTCCACGCTCCACTCTCTCTTCAATTCACTAATACTAAAACCTCTAACACATCTACACTCTTACATCCATCTCAACTTTCTTATTCCTGTATCTGAAAAGCTTACAATATATATCTGAATAAAGCATCCCATAATTCTCAAGCAGCCAATTAGCTTGATTGTTCTAACCTCATCATTTATATATAATTACAGTTCTCTGAATCTAACAGAATATATTGGCAATGCTTTTCATATTACCTGAATTTTCAAAAACTAAACTTTGTCCTTTAACCTCGTTTAACTGCAACAAAGACTTAATCCTGGCCTCTTTAACTTATTTAAATCATTGTATTTTCCCCACATTCTACTATATCAACATTGTCCCACATCCATCTTCTAGTTAAAGTTATGAGATCTGTCTACCCGTCCCATATCCAATTTGTCCTAAAACATGCACTTAGTTTTACCTATGCCCGGACCTACTTTAACTGTCCTGACAATATGTAAATATTTGAATTATTCTAAAGCATAAGCAAGTGTCAAACTGAATATTAATAGCAATTGTTTATTGTTTCCATATTTCCTCATTTTTCTAAATGTTAATTATGTTTTTTGCAACGAAATGTTATCTACAGTCCATTTTGGAAGAAGGTCTTAGTTTCACTGATCTCATGAATAGAGATGAAAATAAATTAACAGAACTGCTGAAGAAATTTGATTGTTCTGAACCAGAGATCAAGACTTTAATCACAGCCTTCAAACATCTGCATTCTTTTACAGGTCAGTTGGTTTATTATTATATACTTATATTTAACTTGTTCTGGCTGTTATCATGCTTTAGGTCATTTCAAATCACTTATCACTAACTTCACTACACTATTTATCACTAACTTATTAAAATTATCTAGAGTGTGTAATTCATTAATTTTTTTAAATGTAAATTTCTATTTTTTTTAAAACTTTTTACATAAATTTTAAAGACAAAATCAGGAAAGTTCTTTTTAAAACTAAATAGTAAAAAAATACCTAAGACCTAACAAATACTGTCAAGTCTTTTTTATGCAAATTTAAAGTTATGCTTTTTTTGGAAGACAAATATTTGAAAACTTTTTTGGAAGATCATAAAAAGTAGTTAGAGGAATTCATGACACTCATTAAGTTTGATGATATGATAAAAACAACACTAAGATTCTTGGACTGCTGGTGTGCTCTGGAGATATAAGTGACCTTTGTAGTTTACATGAAGTTCACAGATATTGGAATTTTTTCTAAGATGAGTTTGATTAAAAGAATAATTATAGTAGATGAGAACTTCAACAAACAGTTCACAAATGTTATTTGAAAATAAAATCATTATTTTTTATGGTGTAACAAAATTATTCTAGACAGAAAATATCAGAGTACCTATTCCTTTGTAATAAAATGTTATGTTATCTTTCCTATCTTCATAAGTACATAGTATTATCAACATTGACGAGTCATTTCTATAATTTATTTTATAATTCTTAGGTTTGGTATTGTTTTTAATTTAATGTATTTTGTTAGGAGGTTTTTTTAAATGAAATTTTTTGTTAGGTCTAACTATTTTTCTATTGTGATTTTTAACTTTATGTGAATTGAGAAAAATTTGGGAATGTATCCCCTTTTCTTTATGGGATTTTATATTTGTGGCATTATTGTGGGACAAATCCTTCTCATAAATAAAGAGCTTACAGTATTTATAGAAATTATAATGACTAAAGAAATCTATTATCTTTTTTTTCCTTTTAACTGACAGATACTATTGTAACTAGTGTCAAATTCTCACTAGATGTATACTTAGACATGCTTTCTATTACCAAGACAAAACAAAAAATTTTTACTCTCTATTCTTGTTATGGAATTAAAATAAGGAGCTAATTTTACTATTTAAACATGTCTACCAAATTTCTCTTCATCCAAAGTTTATTTAGAATATCATTAATTTGATTTTGCTGAGATATTTATATTCATTTGCTCTAGATTTAAAACATTATAACAACATTTCTCAATGCATTTTTAAAGAACTTCTCTATGGGAAAGTCATCAACGGATATGGAGTGGCATTTTACAGATTTGACATTCTTGCAAGCTTCTGGGTTTGGAACATCTTCCACATGTATTGCAATGAACAGTCCAGCTGTTAGAAACTCACCCAAGCATCAACAGAGGACAACTTTCAACTGCATCTGATTCATATCATTCACGGAATGATCAAAATTTGCATATGGGAGCTAGAAAGAAACCCCTCCTCTTCCTGACATGCATCCTCCAAGGAGCACTCCATCCTCTCCTATTCCTTCTCCACAAAATTACAATGCTTCCCCCCCTCCCACAGATCAAAATCTGTTAGTAGTCCTGCTGTAAAATACCCCATAACCCCTCTCCATTAAAAGTCATTACTTATACCCTGAGACATCATTATTTAATAACCCTCTGTCTAAAAGCGAAAGTCATGAATCCCAACTGGCTAATAGAGTTGTGATTACTGATCCAGTTTAAGTGAGTTATTTATTATTATTTTTTTAATTATAATTACAGAAAAAAATATTTTTTCTCCATTAATTTTTCTGAATAATATGGTAGATTTACATGTATATTTCATCTGCTTTTTTAACAATCTGTTGTTTACATATTTTTAGGAACAAGAAGAACAAACCTCACAATATTAAACTAAGTGGCAGTCATGAGGCTTTGTTTAGGAGACGCCTCTACAGATGGCTCAGAAGCTGGAAGCTATTTACACTCAGGTCACACTTCGCCAGTTAATTCTTCCCCAATCCGCTCCCCACCTTACAAGCATGATCCAAGCACCGTGACATCTGAAGATCACAATAAATACTCCAGTAAGTATATACACAAGACATTTTTTCTGTCTTTGCCATGCTACTGAATTATAAAAAATAGTTCAATGTATTCTTTCACTATGTAACATCAA
Source organism: Bulinus truncatus (assembly GCA_021962125.1). NCBI lineage: Eukaryota > Metazoa > Mollusca > Gastropoda > Planorbidae > Bulinus > Bulinus truncatus. The sequence goes on from JAGDYQ010000176.1 coordinate 1,537,187, forward strand.
GTATTATTTCTACATTTATCTGAATAACTTAATAGAAAAAATCAGCAGTATTTCATAGTCTTAAAATAATAAAAATGTTGACAGTCTTAAATAATACTTTTGATGTTTCCAAATTTTTTATTAAGATTTATAATTTAATTTGTAAAAAAAGTGTGTAGAATTAATTTGAAAATTTTATCAGTTAAATTCATCAATGAAAATTGAGTTTACTTGTCAAAACTGAAGTTTCAATATTTTTATGTTGCTTTTTGGAAATAAATTATCTAATGGGAAAAAATTTCTGTGATTTAAGCTGATTTTATTAGAAAAGAAAAATATGCAAAGTTGATTGAACAGTTTCTGTTGATTGGATAATTTTGATTTAAATCTTTTTTTTTCAAGATACTTTGAAACCCTAAGTCTCCCAAGACTCCAGCTAAAATCTACCACCAGATTACACACAGGTATTTTTTTAGTTGGCTTCTCATTTTATATAAATTAAACTTCAAAAGTTGAAGACCTAGCATTGCCACTGCTTAAAATTGTTTGTCCATTTGTTTAAAGTTATTCATTTTATAAGCTAAGTACACAACAAATTTTATGTGTTATACTTGCTTGTGTCATGAACTAGCCTGATTTTCAAGATGAATCTTTTTTTGTGTGTGCTGAATTGTTTGTCAATTTAAATTATACTGCAGCACTGCTTTTTTATTTTCACATAATGGAGTAGGGGGTCATTTTATAAACATTAAAATGCACATTTTTTGTAATAGTTGGATATTTCTCAGAGCGCTTGCCAGATTTTCTTTTCTTAGGCTCAGTAGAAAATATAAGTTTAAAAACTCAAAGACTCTGCTGCAATATTTGGAATAGCATTTCTCCTGCTTCTTTTACATTTGTATTGGAGAAGATCAAATATTTAGAAAAAACAAATATTTTACAAATTAGAAATGCATTTAATATACACAATGTGAATTGACTATTTCTTCCCATATATGCTTGAACTGTACAACATTGCGTTACAGTTGAACTCAGAAACAGTCACCATTGTACTGCAGTTATATTTGCTTTAAATCTGCAAAGATGTGTGTATCAACTGAATTAAGATCTCTGTAAAAATGAATGATTATGAGTCATCGAATATTTCATTAAATGGATAATAAAAATTGAGGGTAAAAAATTTAAAGTTATGCCCCTATTTTAAAGCAAAATGTACAATATATATCAGAAATCACATTTAAATAATAAATTCTTGTTGAATAAACCTAAAGACCTGTTGTGCAATAAGAGTATCAAGGAGAGTATCAGCTGGTACTCAGCATGGGTTTCCTCTTAATAGTCTGTGAACCCTTATCCAATGATCTTTTGTTCAGTACATTTTTTTTTCAGGTAGAAATCTGAGCCCTATTAGTACCATGTTTTTAATGTATTTTTTTAAAGAGTTTAAGCTTGTAAGTAATACAGAATTTTTTAGAAAAAAATTGATTTTAAGTTAAATTTCAGTGTGGCCCAAATGTTTTGAAATCAAGTTTTAACAATTAATTTCAAGTTTGTCCATTACTTGTCAAGGTTTGCAAATACTTTTAAGATCACCACTTGTGACTACTGCCATAAGCAGATGATACTGGGCTACAAATGTAAAAAAGCTGCAAGTAAGGGAGAACATTGTCCTGATCAGGAGAACTTTGCCTTGTTTAATTATTCCCAACTCCTTGCTTAATTATCAATATATATATTTTTACTATTGCCTGTACCCTTTCATGTTAATACAAACTTTACTAATTTCTTGTCTTAGTTGTTCAGCATGCCACTGGCTAGTCTTCTACATGTTTACCTAGCATTGTAGCACTCTGTAAGCCCTTTGTTTTAGCTACACCAAACACTGTTTCCATTTATACTAATGAGGTAAAATCAGCATCAGGAGCATTAATTTATAGTGCTTAGCATTTGCAGAATTGAAACACATGTTAATCAGAGTTTTAAATTAGTTCTCAATGTTGGTTCTGTGTACATATTTCATACAGAGAAGCTTTGTTTGAATACATTTATTAATAGTAAACTAAGGTATAATTCTAATAATGTTTCTGAAAGAAATGTTCCCCAATAACTTCATATTCAATAATTGATTTAAAAGGGCTGCATCTATATTGTTTACTTTTAACAAGTAAGATAAATAAATAACTGTCTGTAATCTTTATTATATTTTGTCATTTTTTCTTGCAGTCTGGCAATTTGTTCCTATTTATAATCAACATGAGTGATATTGTTTGTTTAGAGAGGCATTCATCCCTCTTCTGTGTAATTAACACAGTTTTAAACATAACATATTTTCATATTGTTTTGAATCCATTATTTTTTTTTCAGTTCTTAACATTTCAATAAGACTCTTGCTGTGTTTAATGATACACTGAATCGGGAACTTAGAATATCTATTTCTCTTATTTCTTCTGCATTCTACATGTCATTTCTTACACAGTTCACTTATTATATTAATGTGATTAGCTGAAGGACAAATGTAAAGCGATAAGAAAAACAAAAAATTTTTTACCAACAAAGTTATATCATAATTGGGCACCAGAATACAATTATACCGTCCAATGAAAAAAGCAAACGAGTAAACTTTAACAATAAAGATTATTTATTTGTTAATTAGAGTAGTTTAGCAACATCATTACCTTTAATTAGCCATTTTTTATTTTACAATATATTTATTTATTGCAATAAAAACTACTTCAATCTTTAAAGTATAGAAAGATAATTATAGATTTCAGGATATCCAACTAAAATATCTGTAAAGCCAGTATTGTTTATCATCTTTGATTTTGTTTTAGTGATATCATTTTAGATGCATACTGATTAAATAAACCAACAAGCTTAAGAAGTAAACTTAGTTCTTTATTTTCATTTGTTTCTGAGCCTTATAGTCTGTTAACATGCCTGTCATTATATTCTATGTATTTATTTAAACAGCCACACACACAAAAACTACCTAATAAGAAAAAATATAAATAACGCCTTCATGTTTGATATTGTATCTCCATATTGTTGTACCTCTCTTTTCCATCACAATCACCAACTTTGAATCATCTATAGATGTATGTTTGTGATTGCCGCCTGTGATGTGTGTTCTAAGATTGCCATTCGTGGAAAGCCTGCTTAAATTGCAAGTAAGTAATTAGCTGTTAAACCCAGTAATGTGAGAATTTTATTCTTGCCTCATGCTTATCAAAAGAAATAATCTCTTCTTCAAGTCACTTTATCAAATGATGAAGTATTTTAGTTTCAAAGTAACAATATTTTTTATATAAAAAAAAGGTATTAAAATATTTGAATTTTGCCCATGTTTTTTTAATTAGTAATAATAATACATAACATCAGTGTAAAATTCCTTATAGTTTTAGATGAAATATTTGTTGTAAACCCTTCTTAAAATATGGTATCTTGGCTTTCAAAGTCTGGTGGCCTCATAATCGTGTCAAGAAGTTGTTTAGTGTCTGCATTGTTTTAAAAGCTGTATCTTTCTTATTCGTATCATGCTGTACACACAAATTCTACATGTAATTGCCATCTAAATATATGTACATTATTTTAGGTTTTGGTTTAGATATTAAATTATGTTTAATTAGAATGCATTATGATATTGTGTTCAAATGTTTTGATTGCATACGTAAACCAGCATTAGCTTAAATATTAACACTTAAAACTTTTCTAGTCAATTACCTCTGCTCTGTAACTGCTTTCATTTCATCATTAATATTGTTATAAGTTAAACTTCTAAAATCAAAATTTTTAGTGTCTAGACTTTATTAATGCAAATTAGTATGTAAATATGTTTTATTATTAATTATTTTTAAAATCTTTGGTATATATTTTAACATTGTATGAGTTTGTTTTAAGATATAATATTAATTAGCCCTTTTATATATTTCACATGAAATGGTTTATTTCTAGTTAGAAAGTATTCTTAAAATGAGACTGTTCAATATTTTCATCCCATTTTCTTCATTTTGAAATTTCTTTGAAATCTATTAGAAAAAATTCCACAAAGATTGTGCTCAAAGAGCTCCTGCTACTTGTGGTCTTTCAGATGCAGCTGTTGATAATACTTGAATGGCAGGGTTAGTAGACATAGCTTAGTTTATGTATCTGATGCAGCAAGCCAATTCTTAGCATTTGCAACTGATTTTTTTTTCTTTGTCATTTTTAATTTAGATTTCCATGCCTTTATCTGCCATCTGTATGTTTTCAGGTTTATACTAAATCACTTAACAGGATTAAGACACATTGAAGCCAGTTGCCTCAATGCCCAGCATTCCTGGTGCACCCTTCTGATTCAGGTTCCAACACATCATCATGTAATTCTTCATCACCATCATCTCCAGCTAATCACCAGACATCATCAGATGCTCATCACTTCACCTTCCCCTGGTCCGTCTTCATATAACCCAGTGCAGTTTAATCTCCCAGGTGAGAAATAAAGTAAACTTTTGTTTTCTTTTTTTTATATATGCTTTTTCTTAGGGCACTCTATCTGTTTGTATGTATATCTGGGTGGAAATTTCTTTGAAATTTTGCATAATTGCTTGCTTCCAATGACAATACAATATTCAATAATTAGGCACAACAAATTTCGTTCCATATTGCTCTGATAAGCCTTTAATTTTAACACCCAGACAGAGCCTCCCAATGATAAACTGTGACAGAATTTTAATTTCTTAACCTAGGGTCTTCCATAAACAAGTATTTTATATTCTACTGTTTGAGGGGGTAGTGGGCATCCTATCTCCCTGCATAACTAACTGCATGGATGTTACAACACAAGATGACATGGGTAATGTCAAACTATTCAAAAGTAAAAAATGTAATTAATTAAAAAGTAGATTTTTAAAAACACGCTTTTTCTAAAATAGTATATAATGCACTAAAAAAGTAAAAAATAAATTTTTCATCACTCGAAGAATAAAGCCTAAAATTTTCATCACTCAGAGAATAAAGCATGGGTGCAAAATTAATCACTCTCTGCAGTTTTTTGCAAAACATTGTCATTGGAAGCGTTTTATATTTAAGTACTATACTTGGTACATCTTTTTTTAAGTCAACAATATCATTTTGTTTTAAAAAATCAAACCATTTACACTATTTATTAGTCAAAATTGTTTTAATACTCTGCTAGCAATTAAGTAATACGTTAAGGAAGCCATTTATTTCGTGCAGTGTTTTTATCTTGTTTACAAATTCAATCAAATTAACTATGGAAATAAGTAAATAAAATTGATTTGTAATAAAATTATCATTGGAAAACATAAAATAATATTTGTGGTGGCCAGCTCAAAGCTGATTAGATGAAAAAGGTATTCATGCGTCTTCTTACATTTATAGTTTTATATTTTTAATTTTTTTTATTGTGATAGATGTTTCTGCAACTTTACCTGCTGATTATGGGCTGACAGTGGGCAATGATTCACCAGAAAGGTAATGATGTCTCTTAAATAACTTAAATAAAAGCTTTGTTTTCACTAAATTAAAACTAGTTTCCCAAGGCCTAAAATTGCCTCAATTAATGTGTTGGCAGCAAGATATTAGTGTACTTATTACTAGTAGACAGCATCTGAAATGTACAAGGCCTTATTACTAGTAGATCCCCATCTGAAATGTACAAGTACTTATTACTATGGAAGCCAATCGACATGCCTTTACCGATAGCCCTGATACTGATATTTTTCCCCAGCATTTTAACCGATACCGATATTTTTTTTAATCAACAACAATGCCAAACACGTGTTTTTCTCGTGCTACAGTTAATGACGTATGTCAACCCATGCTCACCCCTTCCCTGTCATATTTCGTAACACTTCGCCCCACACGTAAGTCTTGTTCCCCCCTCCCCAGCTTCCATCCCAAAAAAAATACACAGATGTTCACTAATTGTATCACTCAAGGTCATACATTAGAATTAAAAATGCCAATCCTATTGTTTCAAGGTCATATCGCTGATGCAATTTTGTGGACGTGACAATTTCTTGTGTATGGGGTTTTTTTTTCCTTTTATTTTAAATTTTGTCTGATCTGGTTATAGAATTGGGTTATTTACGGATTTTTTTCGGCAGCCAAAAACGGTCGGTCTGATAGTTAACCCGTAGTGCCAATATCGGTTCAACTATCGGTCACTTCCCTACAAAAATCGGTCGATCCGATATTAACCAATAGTGCCAATATCGGTCCGATACCGATCCGATTATCCACGCTCCCTACTTATAACTAGTAGACAGCATCTGAAATGTACAAGTACTTATTACTAGTAGACAGCATCTGAAATCTACAAGTACTTATTACTAGTAGACAGCATCTGAAATGTACACATACTTATTACCAGACAGCATCTGAAATCTACAAGTACTTATTAATAGTAGACTTCATCTGAAATGTACAAGTACTTATTACTAGTAGACTTCATCTGAAATGTACAAGTACTTATTACTAGTAGACAGCATATGAAATGTACAAGTACTTATTACTAGTAGACAGCATATGAAATGTACAAGTACTTATTACTAGTAGACAGCATCTGAAATGCACAAGTACTTATTACTAGTAGACAGCATCTGAAATGTACACATACTTATTACTAGTAGACAGCATCTGAAAGTAGACTTTTGTTTTCTCAGCTGTTTCTACATGTTTACTGAATCATGGCAATGATAGGAGACTTCTTTTTAAATGCTTGATAGACTTTTTCCCAACAGTGTCAGGATATGAGCGGATGGTGGTAGAAGTTTTTAGAAATGATATCAAGTTATGTGTAATAGATGTATTCAAGAAATGTGCTACAATAATTTTAACTTTCTGTCTCTGGTTTCGGAATAATTGGAATGTCCGTGTGGATGTTCTTAATTTGTACAACAATTTTTCTGTTATAGTGACTTTTCATTATTCTTAATTAATTAGTAGAGGGAGAAGGAATGTCTATATTCTTCTAATTTTTAGTGTGTCCTTATGAATCTTCACAAAGTAGTTTTTAAATTGTTTAAAACCATTTTTCTCTCCTTATAATATTTTTACTAAAACCAATCCACCATGATTCAATACAGGGTGTATGTCTTATGGAAATCTGGGAAACCTAAGGAATTTAAAAATAGAAATTTCAGGCTATGTGAAAACCCTGTTAAAAAGAATTGTCCGTCAATTTTTGGAAAAATTATGAAATTTAAAATGTATCCTGTTCTCTGGCTTTCATGGCATTTGTTTCAGTGTATGACAAACATCATGTGACAATTTTTAGCTTAAAATATGATAGTAATAATAAAATTTTTTAGCTTAAAATTATGAATTTTTAAAAATGTTCACCATCATAATCTTAACTGATGTTGTTGTTGGGGGACGCATGGACACCTTGACAGACATATTTCTGGCATACAGCCATCCCTTGATTAGCGTGGCTTTTAATAATGCGGTTTTGATTAGCTCGCCTACAAAATTTGAGACCCTTCCTTGATATATGCGGTGCCGGTGTCGATTATCGCGTTTTTTCCTTCTCCGGGCCACCAACCATTTTATTCTGTCTCTCAGTCACGCAGTAACACTCATTGAAGCAAGACGCCTGCCTAAATTATTGTTTGTGCTACCCATTTCGATTTGATTACTATTTTTTGAAAATAATTTTCTTAATTATGGACAAACTCTTAAACTTAAGCTAATATCACTTTAGAATCTTTTGCCGGCATGCGCAAAAGATTTTTGCAGCTTTGATTATCAACAAAGCTATTGATAAAATCATTCAGTAGGAACAGAACTTGGCTAGACCGATTCAGAAAATGTTAGGGAATTGCTGGAATCTCACTCAAAAGACTTGACTGACGATCTTCTTGTAATTGAGCACCTAAAAAGCTTGAGGAAGAAATAAAGAGGATCCGGGAAGAAGAGGAAACACCTCAAAGAAATTCCATCTAAAAAGAAAAAGAACTATTCAATGCTATTGAAAAAGTAAAAGAAATCATAAGAGAATTTGATCCCTAACGAAGAAAGAAGCATGTGTTGTTGTCGTGGAATCACAAGCAAGTTGACTTGTTATCGAAAAATTATGGAGGAAAGAAAAAAGCCCACTGTTCAGTTAAAGTTAGATGCATTTTTTGCTGAAAAATAAATCTTAAACCTACTTTATTTTTTTATTTATATACTACTATTATTTGAAAAATATACAGCTGTTTTTAGTGGAAAATTATAATATAGATCTAACTTAAACACTGGAGGATTCATTATAATTATTCTCATTGGTTAAAAGTTTTATTAGCGCTGGGATTAGGGGATTTATTAACCGCGCTAATCAAGGGATGGCTGTATTTGCCTATACTGTATGGCTTCTTGTGAAAATTCTAAAGCATTTTTTCGCTATACCGAAATTTAATTTTTTTTAATACTGACGTCTGTTATTTTTTTTTATAAAGGGGGAAGGGTTTAAAAATACATGTATATGCTTTATTAGAGATTGTATTATTCTGGTCTTTGTAATAGTAACCAATCAGAAATATTGGACATTATTAAATATACATTCTATCTATACCTACACATTATTATTTTGATTTATATGTGTCAGCAATGATTATTTGTCTAATTTTTTAATACTTTTTTATTCTTTTTTTCAGAGATGTTGTGAGTAGCAATACTAAATGATAGTGATAAAACATTAATAGATGTGTTTGTATGATAGTGATAAACATTACTAGATGTAAGTTTGTATGATAGTGATAAAACATTAATAGATGTAAGTTTGCATGATAGAGATAAAACATTAATAGATGTAAGTTTGTATGATAGTGATAAAACCAGTGCCGGCTTTAGGTATAGGCGATATAGGCAGCTGCCTAGAGCGGCATTACTTCAAGGAGCGGCAAATTCCAGCAAAATAAAATAAATAAAAAAAATAAAATTAAAAATAAAATTAGAATTTGAGAATTAAATAAGAGCACAAAATTGCTTAGAATGGCGACAACAAATAAGTCACGTGGATTAACGCTCTATCTTAATTTTATATTACATCAATATTATGACATCACTATTTTCAAAATTATTTTCTTATTTTGCATTTAACAAAATTAGATCCAGATATAATGGATGATCCTGCTAAATGGACAGATATAAGTGATAATATTCGTTGTTTCTTATTCAGCATGATCCAAAGCAGATCAAATTGAGTCTGGTTATCCAAAAGATGAAAGTGGGAGACAATTTAATTACCTCTATACACGCAAGCTTACAACGGAGAAACTTTAAAAAGGAAATGGTTGATGTATTCTACGCCAGTAGATAAGGTATATTGTTTTTGTTGCAGAATATATAACAGGAGTGAATCTGCCTTAGCAACACATGGCAGTTGTGACTGGAAAAAATATGTCAAGTATATTGCAGCATCATGAAAAATCTCCAGATCATTTATCCAGTTATCATGATTGGAAAGAACTAAAAATGAGGATAACAGATAATAAAACTATTGATGACGTGAATCAGCGCCTTATAAATCGTGAAGCGAAACACTGGAAGGATGTATTAGAAAGAATAATATCTTTGGTCAGAGTACATGATGTTCAAAATGTACCCCGAGAGGGCAGTCAGATCGGTTATATAGGCCTACACCTCATAATGGAAACTTTTTGAAATTTGTTAAAGTTATTGCAGACTTGGATCCGGTAATGAAAGAACCTATAAAACGTTTAAAATCAGATGAAATTCATGACCATTATTTAGAAAATATTCAGAATGAGATGATTCAACTGTTGAGTAAGAAGGTAAAACAGAAAATGATAAATGATCCAAAATGCAAAATATTACTCTATAGTTCTCGATTGCACACCAGACGTCAGTCACAAAGAACAGATGACAATGATTGTTAGATTTGTTACAGCAAATGAATCGACAAATGACAAACCTTCAGAAGTTTCTATCAATGGACAATTCATTGATTCGTAGAACGGAAAAAATCTACAGGGGCAAGTATGTAGGAAATTTTACTTAAAGAACTGTCAGATCTGGCATTTATCTATATGATATGAGGGGACCATGTTGCCATAACGGAGCGAACATAAAGGGAATACATAATGGTGTCAAAGCAAGAGTTAAAGAGCCAAAACGAGCTCTTTATGTCCCATGCAATGTGCATTTGGTGGTGAATGATGACGAAACTGTTGTTTGGAAGCAGTACGGTTTTTTTGAGGTAATTCAAAATATATACACCTTTTTTCTGCATCAACACATCGGCTGGGAATGTATTGTTAGAATTAGAATATGTCAAACAAAGAGGCAGCAGGTTGAACTGTTAAAAAGTTATGCGCATCACGATGGGAAAGTCGAGTTAATGCTGTGAAGGTAATTCGATACAAAACAGTTGAAATTTACGATGCACTCGTTTTCAATTGCTGATGACATTTCACTTTCTGACCATACGGGAACCCAGTCCCCGTGCAGAAGCTAAGGGAATTGCACAAAAATGCTCGATTTCAAGTTTATTTGTTCATTAGTGATTTGGTATGATGTTTTATTTGATATCAATATCTAGCAAAACATTTCAAGAAAAAGATTGATTTAAACAAATCAATTCAACAATTGACTGCAACTAAAACTATGCTCCAGAATTATAGAACAGATGAAGGTTTTGCCAAAGCAATTACAACAGCTAAATCATTGGCTGAAGAATTTGGTATTGAGTGCAATTTCCTACGGAAATTCTCGAGCCAGAAATGAATTACAGAGTAAATTTTTTTAACCAGATATTGGATACTGCAATTCAACTGCCAATGATCGATTTATGCAGTTAACATCTCATAGCAATTTATTTGGATTTTCAAAGATTGCATGGACCTTCAATTAGCTTAAACATCTGAAAACGAAGATTCAGCAGACATGAATGCAACAGAACTGTGCAATGAATTATTTGATTTATCAAGGAGAATTACAGAAAAATCAAGAGTTATATTAGACTATCTATGTGGAATGGGCTTGGTTGCCTAGAGTTGTTTTAGACTATCTATGTGGAATGGGTGTGGCTGCCTAGAGTTATATTAGACTATCTATGTGGAATGGGCTTGGCTGCCTAGAGTTATATAAGACTATCTATGTGGAATGGACTTGTCACTTAGAGTTATATTAGACTATCTATGTGGACCGGGCTTTTTGGCTGTTTCTTTTTCCGAATGTGTAGGCCTACTTGGCATTGCGAATTTCGCCATACCCCGATAACAGTGGCGATGCAGAGAGAAGTTTTTCGAAGCTCAAACTCATAAAACATATCTTCGTTCTACCATGTCTCAGCACGTTTGGTTGGTTTTGCTACAATATCTATAGAGAAAACGACAGAAGATTTGGATCTAACTAAAGTAATTGAAGACATTGCCTCTGCAAAAGCTAGAAAAGCATATTTTTTCTTGAATTTTATCAATCGTTTTTAACGCTTAACATGACATTTCGTTTTTAGAGCATTTTCAAAAAAATGCTCTATTGTCCCCGTTTTGTCTGTCTGTCTGTCATCACCCTAGATCTCAACAACCATAAGTCTCAGACCCATGATGTATATATCATTTTGTAGGTCTTGGCCTGCCATGTGTGCAGCAAGTTCATTTCATGATCTGACCTCTGAGGGCCGTAAAGGGGGCTTATAAAGTACCGTTTTTTACTATATGTTTACATTAATAAAGGAGCACCCTATATCTCAGCAACCATAAGTCCTAGACCAATGATGTATATATCATTTTGAAAGTATTGGCCTGCCATGTGTACATCAAAAGTTCATTTCTCAAGGAGAAAACCCTGAGGGCCGGGCTTCAGGGCTCCTAAGGGGCTTATATATTATATATATGGCCCCATTCTACACTTTGTACGTTCAATAACCCATTCATTTGGTGCGAAATAGTAAGCTTGTGTTCAGAGTTTAATTGAAAGTATCAGAGCTATGCAACAATTGACGGAGTTTTCTTCCATTAAATGACTACAATTTCGAATGTTTTCAATTATGAGTCCTATTTCAGTAACCACAAAACCACTTGTAGTTAGATTTAAGAGAAAATAATTTTTCAAATATAAAGAAACGCCTTTATAATATTTTTTTTACAGATATATGCATTACACAATTAAATTTATAAACATTTCCAAAATTTACAAATATTTACTGTTAACTAACGTACTGATACATAAGAAGAAAATGCGCAATATGTCCTGTATCCAGAATGGAACAGGCTTAATTGCTTGTTTTTATTTTTCAAAAATTTTCTAACTTAGCAAAAAAAAAAAATCCTAAAATAAAACGATACTTCCTTAAAACTCTAACTTTATAAAGTTGCCAAATTCTAAATAAATTGTTATGAAGAATGAACACCAGTAATAAAACTATAAATATATCATATTTTATTTTCATAATTTGGACTTACTTCAAAATAAATAGCATTTATGGAGTTTTCTTAGAAAAAATGAAAACTAAAAAGGGCTTACTTTTGTCCTTGCCTATATCACAAAATGTTTAAGGCCGGTAATTGATAAAACATTAATAGATGCATGTTTGTACGATAGTGATAAAACATTAATAGGTGTAAGTTTGTATGAGACTTAATTTTAGAATAAATAAGTGTTTTCAACATCTTGAATCAAGATAATTGTAAATGTATTCAATTTATGTCTAGAGTAATGCTTCAGAACGCACTCTGCCGGACAGAGTAGATTCTGTAGACAGTCAAGATGATAATTTCAGCTGGAATCGCCAAAACAGTGTAGGTAGGAATTAGATGTAAACTTTTTAATTTACCATTGAAATAAACTTCACGGTATTTTCAGGCAGAGAAGACAGCATGAATAGAATATAAATTTTGAAAAAACCAATAATAATTTGCTGATTATAATTTTAAAGTGGAGTTGTTTTTTTGGTAATGTATCACATGAATTATTTTAGGCGAAGAAATTGAAAAGTGTTGTCGATAAGACTATTCTATTGTTACTCTACCATAATATAATTTATTTTATCCTTTATTTAGTTGGCAGCAACAATGAAAGAATGGGATATTCCATTTGAAGATCTCAAGATTGTGGAAGTCATTGGAGAAGGAAGACTTGGAACTGTATATAGGTCAGTTGTGAATTAAATACTTCAGTCACTTTTAAGTTTTTTTTTCATAACTGCAAACCTTTATTTCATATGAGTGTATTTGACAAAGTAATTAGTCCAGGTGGCAAGATTAAGAGCAAATTCCTGGGATCAGTTGTCTCCTTTAATTGCAACATTGGGAATGTTGGGCATTCTTGCTTTGAATACCCATTCTATGTTGACTTCTTAAGGTTAACAAAATTGTTAAATTAATAAATTAAATGAACTAACAGTAGAAGAAATAGGTTTATTTGGTAAATAGCTAAAGTTGGGTCTCTCTATAGGATCCCTTGTGAATTTTAGATAATTTTTAACTTCTGGAAATAAGCTCATCCGGTATATCCCAGCATATTTTCTTATATGTTTTTACTTATAATTAAAATGATTTGCATCATTAATTAATGCATTAAAGAAAGAAAAAATTTTTTTTGTTTCTTGTTTACCTCTCATCAAGTGATAGTCTGATATAATAATATACAATTATATTAGGTCTGACTTACCAAGGATAATCCAAATGAAACCATTCAATTCCCAAGGCTTTTAAAAATGGTTGTCAAATTATCATGAGCAAAAATAATCACTTAAAAAAATTAATTTTTAGCATTTACTAATTTTATTTAAATATATTTCATTTTATAGCTTTAAAAATGGTATTGATAAAATAAGTTTAAATGTGTTCATGTTATATTTGGCAGTATTATTATTTTTCAAATAGCCTCGCACAAGTTTTAAATATTTGAATAGAGAATATATGTACAATTTTTTTTTAAATGCCAAATAAATAAACTATTTTTTAATCTCAGGTTCCTTTTTAATTCTAGAAAAAATAACTTAATTTCATTAGACAAATCATGAAATATTTTTAATATTTTGCCAAAACTAAAACAATATATACATGTATTAAGAGAATTAAAAGGGTGTCCCCTTAGTTACCATCCATAAATTTGATGAATTTGTGTGATGGCAATGATTCAATCTCTTATGAAATTCATAGTTTGTTTGCCATCTTCTTGAAGTGGTTCATTTTTAAAGCTTTCACTTATACATTTTACTTGTGAACCATGAAGTGATGTTTCATCAATTATGACAGACTTAAACAGTGTCTTCTGCTAATTTTTTAGTCCATCTTTTACCAAACATTGCCTCTAAGCCCACTATTAGCTGCACCAGATAAATAATTAATGGACAGAGAAAGTTTTTTCAAAGTAGTTTTCACTTCTTCATATATAAATATGTATATATTGATTTAATCACATATTTTTATTACATCATATTTTTAGTGAATTATAATCATAATTGACATAGCTAACTAATCTGTAATAGCAGAGTCATTGTTTTCATCCATTGCCAAAAGTGTACAATTTCTTAATTTATCAACTTATTCTTTCATTTTTTTAAACAATTTCAGGATTCAAAAATCCTTTTTTTTTAAATAGATCATCATTTATAATTTACTTGAACTTTTTTAAGGTACATTTTTTCCACCTAAGGCTGTTTAAAATGTCGGCTTTAAATGAATAAAACTAATGAATATATTTAGAGCAAGACACTTGGATACTTAGATTATTTAAAACATAACTCTGACACTTGGATATTTATATTATTTAAACATAACTCTGACACTTGGATACTTAGATTATTTAAACATAACTCTGATATTGTAGGAAGTCTGTGGCATGGTGATGTGGCCATCAAGTTGTTGGACACTGGAGGAAAAGGTGACAATGAGGCTCAGTTGGTTGCTTTCAGATTAGAGGTTCTTCTTTCATTCTCATCTTTTAACAATACTTTTTATTTACATGAAATATTCAGTATACCATTATTGTTAAATTTATTATAATACAATCCCACTCGCCTAGCAAGAGCAATCAGCTCATATATTTCGAGTGTGTTTATCACAATTTCACTTCTAGGCATTGTGTAATCACTGAAGTAGATTTAGAAAATTCTTTTAAAATAGCAAGGTAAAAAACTTTTGATGATTATAAACAACAAAGTATGAACAAATGTCTGGTTGATTGAGATTATGGTGAGATACACACACAAACACAGTTAACACATATTACGTTTTTAATTGCCTGAATCAGTGTTGGAAGTTTCCGTTTCCAGGTAGACTATTAGGCCGGAACAGACAGACTAATGGATGAAGATGAGTCATATCATACACCTGCACTAAACGGTCTCACACTTCACTAAACGGATCATCTAGTCTCGAATCCTCTAGCAGCTGATGATCAACCTTAGGCCAAAAGCGTTTGAAACGTTTGAAACAGTGGAATTTTAGGGCTGTTGGTGGAGCCATAGAGAAAAAACAACTCCAATGATCAGTTCCTGCACATGATGTCGGCAGGCAAAATGTAACAGCTCCTCTTGCAAAATATCCCCTTAGTAACACCAGTGTTGACGGATATTGTGTCAAAACACATACCAATAATCTCATCAGATACCTCACAAAGTCTTAACAGCTGTATTGTTGCATTGGCTTGTGCCT
Source organism: Bulinus truncatus (assembly GCA_021962125.1). NCBI lineage: Eukaryota > Metazoa > Mollusca > Gastropoda > Planorbidae > Bulinus > Bulinus truncatus. The sequence continues at coordinate 1,552,774 of JAGDYQ010000176.1, forward strand.
TACCAGCACGGTTGGAATTTTAGCTAAACCTAAAATCTTCTCAACTTCTTTCCCAGTTAAAACTACAGCTAATCTGTTTACATGTAACTGCAGCTCTGGATAATCTGTAGTTTCCTCCATTATCTTTCCATCCCAGTGAATGACCAATGGGCATTTACTTATAAATTGAAATACTGATTTGAAATTTCTTGTCTGGCATCGAACCTTCTGACAGAAGCTTCTTGTAAACCGGAATCTCAATTTCAAAAACAACTTCATCTTTACCTTCATCCTCACTTTCTCTGTTGTTTGTAGACCAAGTAGTAACAGCATCCTCCAGATGTCTTCTTTCGTCTTCAACTACTCTTTGATTCTCTTAGACTGCTTTTCTTTATAAAAATCGTATACAGTTATCTTAATGCTTTCGAATATTGTCTTCTTCAGTACCTTGTGATTTTAGAAAACCATCTTCATAGCATGACCCAAGGTCAGTAAGACATTACTAGGCAGACACGAATCCGTTTGACAATCAACAAAACTTCAGTTATACGTCTTGTCTATACACTTTGTGAATTACCACTTGATGTGGCTGCCATATCAATTCAATAATTTGTAGTTAGTCAAAAACTACTTTATTATCCAGCAAACTTGATTCCTTGAATAATAAAATTAGATCTAATCGACAATTCTAATATCACGGTATAGTTTTAATTTTACAATGAACTAAAATTGCACTAGGCCTATAGCAAAAGCAAGCAAGCGACACATCAGAACTGCCATATTATCTCATATAGTGAAATTTCGGGTCGCTTGAGCGACCTCTAAATGTGGTCATTTTTTCAAAAAGTTTAGTTTTTCTTGATTTGCTTGCCAAAAAGGAAAAAATGAACCACAATGCATTAGAATCGGAGAAAATTATTTTTTTACCATGCAATGATGAATCACCCTAATGTACTGTCCTTTCACTATGGTCACTAACTTACATTCAAAGTCCGAAGTAGATCCCCCACCCCTTTAAGTCAGGTCATGTGACTGGTCTCGATGCATCGTCCTGATGCTAGCGCCAGAGGAGGGAGGGACAGCTGTTTCACCCCCACCCCATCTCTTATTTACACACCTGTCCAGGTGACGAATGGTGCTGGGCCATAGGTCATTAGGAAGAGGGTTACAACAATATATAATGTTGTTGGACTTTAGTTGTTTATTTTTTGCAGTCTAATGAGCAGCGCCGTGGCTAAGTAAGGCATTCAGGTGGGGGGGGGATGAAACCATAAACATTTATCCCCGGCTCTGCAGAATTTTTTTTTCATTTTTTCATCCTGGCTCTGGTTTTTTCTTAAATCGACAGCTCTCAAAAATAAATTTGTATCAAACAGTTAACTGGATAGGGGATGATGCGATGTTGTACTGGGGACGGGATAAATATGGTGTAAGTTATGAACATTTTTCAACAGGTTACCTCATACTATGTAACCTGCAGCTTTTTTATAGGATAAAATGGGTTCATGCGATGACGTAACGTAGCCATAAAAAACGTTCAAAATACTAATAAAACTAAATACTATTCTCTGGCTGTATTTAAAGTCACCTTTTATCTATCTATCTATCTATCTATCTATCTATCTATCTATCTATCTATCTATCTATCTATCTATCTATCTATCTATCTATCTATCTATCTATCTATCTATCTATCTATCTATCTATCTATCTATCTATCTATCTATCTATCTATCTATCTATCTATCTATCTATCTATCTATCTATCTATCTATCTATCTATCTATCTATCTATCTATCTATCTATCTATCTATCTATCTATCTATCTATCTATCTATCTATCTATCTATCTATCTATCTATCTATCTATCTATCTATCTATCTATCTATCTATCTATCTATCTATCTATCTATCTATCTATCTATCTATCTATCTATCTATCTATCTATCTATCTATCTATCTATCTATCTATCTATCTATCTACCTGTCTATCTGTCTATCTGTCTGTCTGTCTGTCTGTCTGTCCATATGTCCGTTTATCTTGGGTATGTCTGTCTGTTTATGGCTGTTAATAGCGACCTTTTATTTTATCATATTGTAGTAACTCTATATTTACAGAAGGACACGGGACACGTGGGTTGAATAACTAGACTTATACTTTATTTATTACTACAAAATCACTTTACATTTAAATCTACAACTACTAAACTAAACTAATACATCCACATAGAAAAATCACTACAGGCGACAAGCGAGTCGAACGTGTTACCGTTAAGGTAACGAACTCGTTGTTCTAAAAAATAACTTCCTATATGCACATGTACTGTTAGGGTGATTCAAAAAATTTTTTTGCAATTTGATATTGCATTGTTGATATTTTTTTCCTTTTATAGTCCTAGACTTTCATGCCAAATTTTATTGAAATTGAATAACATTTAGAGGTCTCTCATCGAGACTGAAGTTCATATTATCTTCTTTAATGACATGAATGCTTATAATATAAACATTAAATTAATCATTATCTAAAAATCAACATTAAACATTAATTACAGCGAATTAGACATGTTGAAAATTTAAATAACATAAAATATAATGATATGCAATAGTTACTGCTTGTTTATTTATGTATACATTGTATTATAAACATACACAATGCGCTATACTAATTTACGTCAGTTCAATGCTTCTTAAATAACTTCAGTGTGCTTTTCTTCAACTTTGGCACTCTCTTTCTATGATCGTCTACAATTGCAGCAATCTCTGCATTTCAGATTCCGTTTTAGTAATTGACTTATTAAATGATGACATCAGTGCAACTGACCACTCGGCTGCATCATTGACACCTTGAAGGAATCAACAATACAATTAGCTTCAGCAAATGACGGCAATAGATCCCAGGCTAATGGGTCAACTTCATCGAAGCTGGTACCAATATGACTGAACGCATTGCAGATATGATGAGATACCTACAAAGTGATACAGTTAGTGCAATTCTTCAATTTAATCACTCGATCCGTCCAGTCATCGCCAGTCTTGAGCATCGCTTCAGAAACTTTTTCAAAAAAAAAAAAACGCTAGAAAAAGCACCTCTGAACTACTATATCAAAGATGGTTTTCAAATTTCATTTTCGCAGGATCAGATACCGTTTGGTATAAGACATAATTTCGTGAGTTCTGATTGAATAACAATGGATCCTTAAACGGAGCATCACGACTCACAGGACATGAGATTCAAGCTTTGACATAAATGTGAGTCGCAAACAAGCATAATTATTGCTAAATCTTTTCCTCTGAATGTGTGAGCTAGAACTGATTTCTAAACAAGTAGATCTGGAAGCAGTATATCACTTTCGCCATCCAGCAGGCCATATGGTAAGCGCCTGGCGCATGAAAGTGGTACTGTTGGTTGCTTACACTGACACCTAATATCAACAAGCAGGTTTCGATCATCCCTTTGTAAACTTCACGTGGCATGTAACTTGAGGCACTTGAAAGTATTGTAGGAATGACACAACACTGTGTTTGTGCTCCACACTAAACGGATCATCTAGTCTCGAATCCTCTAGCAGCTGATGATCAACCTTAGGCCAAAAGCGTTTGAAACGTTTGAACAGCGGAATTTTAGGGCTGTTGGTGGAGTCATAGAGAAAAAAACAACTCCAATGATCAGTTCCTGCACATGATGTCGGCAGGCAAAATGTAACAGCTCCTCTTGCAAAATATCCCCTTAGTAACACCAGTGTTGACGGATATTGTGTCAAAACACATACCAATAATCTCATCAGATACCTCACAAAGTCTTAACAGCTGTATTGTTGCATTGGCTTGTGCCTTACCAGCACGGTTGGAATTTTAGCTAAACCTAAAATCTTCTCAACTTCTTTCCCAGTTAAAACTACAGCTAATCTGTTTACGTGTGACTGCAGCTCTGGATAATCTGTAGTTTCCTCCATTATCTTTCCATCCCAGTGAATGACCAATGGGCATTTACTTATAAATTGAAATACTGATTTGAAATTTCTTGTCTGGCATCGAACCTTCTGACAGAAGCTTCTTGTAAACCGGAATCTCAATTTCAAAAACAACTTCATCTTTACCTTCATCCTCACTTTCTCTGTTGTTTGTAGACCAAGTAGTAACAGCATCCTCCAGATGTCTTCTTTCGTCTTCAACTACTCTTTGATTCTCTTAGACTGCTTTTCTTTATAAAAATCGTATACAGTTATCTTAATGCTTTCGAATATTGTCTTCTTCAGTACCTTGTGATTTTAGAAAACCATCTTCATAGCATGACCCAAGGTCAGTAAGACATTACTAGGCAGACACGAATCCGTTTGACAATCAACAAAACTTCAGTTATACGTCTTGTCTATACACTTTGTGAATTACCACTTGATGTGGCTGCCATATCAATTCAATAATTTGTAGTTAGTCAAAAACTACTTTATTATCCAGCAAACTTGATTCCTTGAATAATAAAATTAGATCTAATCGACAATTCTAATATCACGGTATAGTTTTAATTTTACAATGAACTAAAATTGCACTAGGCCTATAGCAAAAGCAAGCAAGCGACACATCAGAACTGCCATATTATCTCATATAGTGAAATTTCGGGTCGCTTGAGCGACCTCTAAATGTGGTCATTTTTTCAAAAAGTTTAGTTTTTCTTGATTTGCTTGCCAAAAGGAAAAAAAAAAATGAACCACAATGCATTAGAATCGGAGAAAATTATTTTTTTTACCATGCAATGATGAATCACCCTAATGTACTGTCCTTTCACTATGGTCACTAACTTACATTCAAAGTCCGAAGTAGATCCCCCACCCCTTTAAGTCAGGTCATGTGACTGGTCTCGATGCATCGTCCTGATGCTAGCGCCAGAGGAGGGGAGGGACAGCTGTTTCACCCCCACCCCCATTTCTTATTTACACACCTGTCCAGGTGACGAATGGTGCTGGGCCATAGGTCATTAGGAAGAGGGTTACAACAATATATAATGTTGTTGGACTTTAGTTGTTTATTTTTTGCAGTCTAATGAGCAGCGCCGTGGCTAAGTAAGGCATTCAGGTGGGGGGGGGGGGATGAAACCATAAACATTTATCCCCGGCTCTGCAGAATTTTTTTTCATTTTTTCATCCTGGCTCTGGTTTTTTCTTAAATCGACAGCTCTCAAAAATAAATTTGTATCAAACAGTTAACTGGATAGGGGATGATGCGATGTTGTACTGGGGACGGGATAAATATGGTGTAAGTTATGAACATTTTTCAACAGGTTACCTCATACTATGTTACCTGCAGCTTTTTTATAGGATAAAATGGGTTCATGCGATGACGTAACGTAGCCATAAAAAACGTTCAAAATACTAATAAAACTAAATACTATTCTCTGGCTGTATTTAAAGTCACCTTTTATCTATCTATCTATCTATCTATCTATCTATCTATCTATCTATCTATCTATCTATCTATCTATCTATCTATCTATCTATCTATCTATCTATCTATCTATCTATCTATCTATCTATCTATCTATCTATCTATCTATCTATCTATCTATCTATCTATCTATCTATCTATCTATCTATCTATCTATCTATCTATCTATCTATCTATCTATCTATCTATCTATCTATCTATCTATCTATCTATCTATCTATCTATCTATCTATCTATCTATCTATCTATCTATCTATCTATCTATATCTATCTATCTATCTATCTATCTATCTATCTATCTATCTATCTATCTATCTATCTATCTATCTATCTATCTATCTATCTATCTACCTGTCTATCTGTCTATCTGTCTGTCTGTCTGTCTGTCTGTCCATATGTCCGTTTATCTTGGGTATGTCTGTCTGTTTATGGCTGTTAATAGCGACCTTTTATTTTATCATATTGTAGTAACTCTATATTTACAGAAGGACACGGGACACGTGGGTTGAATAACTAGACTTATACTTTATTTATTACTACAAAATCACTTTACATTTAAATCTACAACTACTAAACTAAACTAATACATCCACATAGAAAAATCACTACAGGCGACAAGCGAGTCGAACGTGTTACCGTTAAGGTAACGAACTCGTTGTTCTAAAAAATAACTTCCTATATGCACATGTACTGTTAGGGTGATTCAAAAAATTTTTTTTGCAATTTGATATTGCATTGTTGATATTTTTTTTCCTTTTATAGTCCTAGACTTTCATGCCAAATTTTATTGAAATTGAATAACATTTAGAGGTCTCTCATCGAGACTGAAGTTCATATTATCTTCTTTAATGACATGAATGCTTATAATATAAACATTAAATTAATCATTATCTAAAAATCAACATTAAACATTAATTACAGCGAATTAGACATGTTGAAAATTTAAATAACATAAAATATAATGATATGCAATAGTTACTGCTTGTTTATTTATGTATACATTGTATTATAAACATACACAATGCGCTATACTAATTTACGTCAGTTCAATGCTTCTTAAATAACTTCAGTGTGCTTTTCTTCAACTTTGGCACTCTCTTTCTATGATCGTCTACAATTGCAGCAATCTCTGCATTTCAGATTCCGTTTTAGTAATTGACTTATTAAATGATGACATCAGTGCAACTGACCACTCGGCTGCATCATTGACACCTTGAAGGAATCAACAATACAATTAGCTTCAGCAAATGACGGCAATAGATCCCAGGCTAATGGGTCAACTTCATCGAAGCTGGTACCAATATGACTGAACGCATTGCAGATATGATGAGATACCTACAAAGTGATACAGTTAGTGCAATTCTTCAATTTAATCACTCGATCCGTCCAGTCATCGCCAGTCTTGAGCATCGCTTCAGAAACTTTTTCAAAAAAAAAAAACGCTAGAAAAAGCACCTCTGAACTACTATATCAAAGATGGTTTTCAAATTTTATTTTCGCAGGATCAGATACCGTTTGGTTTAAGACATAATTTCGTGAGTTCTGATTGAATAGCAATGGATCCTTAAACGGAGCATCACGACTCACAGGACATGAGATTCAAGCTTTGACATAAATGTGAGTCGCAAACAAGCATAATTATTGCTAAATCTTTTCCTCTGAATGTGTGAGCTAGAACTGATTTCTAAACAAGTAGATCTGGAAGCAGTATATCACTTTCGCCATCCAGCAGGCCATATGGTAAGCGCCTGGCGCATGAAAGTGGTACTGTTGGTTGCTTACACTGACACCTAATATCAACAAGCAGGTTTCGATCATCCCTTTGTAAACTTCACGTGGTATGTAACTTGAGGCACTTGAAAGTATTGTAGGAATGACACAACACTGTGTTTGTGCTCCACACTAAACGGATCATCTAGTCTCGAATCCTCTAGCAGCTGATGATCAACCTTAGGCCAAAAGCGTTTGAAACGTTTGAACAGCGGAATTTTAGGGCTGTTGGTGGAGTCATAGAGAAAAAAACAACTCCAATGATCAGTTCCTGCACATGATGTCGGCAGGCAAAATGTAACAGCTCCTCTTGCAAAATATCCCCTTAGTAACACCAGTGTTGACGGATATTGTGTCAAAACACATACCAATAATCTCATCAGATACCTCACAAAGTCTTAACAGCTGTATTGTTGCATTGGCTTGTGCCTTACCAGCACGGTTGGAATTTTAGCTAAACCTAAAATCTTCTCAACTTCTTTCCCAGTTAAAACTACAGCTAATCTGTTTACGTGTGACTGCAGCTCTGGATAATCTGTAGTTTCCTCCATTATCTTTCCATCCCAGTGAATGACCAATGGGCATTTACTTATAAATTGAAATACTGATTTGAAATTTCTTGTCTGGCATCGAACCTTCTGACAGAAGCTTCTTGTAAACCGGAATCTCAATTTCAAAAACAACTTCATCTTTACCTTCATCCTCACTTTCTCTGTTGTTTGTAGACCAAGTAGTAACAGCATCCTCCAGATGTCTTCTTTCGTCTTCAACTACTCTTTGATTCTCTTAGACTGCTTTTCTTTATAAAAATCGTATACAGTTATCTTAATGCTTTCGAATATTGTCTTCTTCAGTACCTTGTGATTTTAGAAAACCATCTTCATAGCATGACCCAAGGTCAGTAAGACATTACTAGGCAGACACGAATCCGTTTGACAATCAACAAAACTTCAGTTATACGTCTTGTCTATACACTTTGTGAATTACCACTTGATGTGGCTGCCATATCAATTCAATAATTTGTAGTTAGTCAAAAACTACTTTATTATCCAGCAAACTTGATTCCTTGAATAATAAAATTAGATCTAATCGACAATTCTAATATCACGGTATAGTTTTAATTTTACAATGAACTAAAATTGCACTAGGCCTATAGCAAAAGCAAGCAAGCGACACATCAGAACTGCCATATTATCTCATATAGTGAAATTTCGGGTCGCTTGAGCGACCTCTAAATGTGGTCATTTTTTCAAAAAGTTTAGTTTTTCTTGATTTGCTTGCCAAAAGGAAAAAAATGAACCACAATGCATTAGAATCGGAGAAAATTATTTTTTTTACCATGCAATGATGAATCACCCTAATGTACTGTCCTTTCACTATGGTCACTAACTTACATTCAAAGTCCGAAGTAGATCCCCCACCCCTTTAAGTCAGGTCATGTGACTGGTCTCGATGCATCGTCCTGATGCTAGCGCCAGAGGAGGGGAGGGACAGCTGTTTCACCCCCACCCCCATCTCTTATTTACACACCTGTCCAGGTGACGAATGGTGCTGGGCCATAGGTCATTAGGAAGAGGGTTACAACAATATATAATGTTGTTGGACTTTAGTTGTTTATTTTTTGCAGTCTAATGAGCAGCGCCGTGGCTAAGTAAGGCATTCAGGTGGGGGGGGGGGATGAAACCATAAACATTTATCCCCGGCTCTGCAGAATTTTTTTTCATTTTTTCATCCTGGCTCTGGTTTTTTCTTAAATCGACAGCTCTCAAAAATAAATTTGTATCAAACAGTTAACTGGATAGGGGATGATGCGATGTTGTACTGGGGACGGGATAAATATGGTGTAAGTTATGAACATTTTTCAACAGGTTACCTCATACTATGTAACCTGCAGCTTTTTTATAGGATAAAATGGGTTCATGCGATGACGTAACGTAGCCATAAAAAACGTTCAAAATACTAATAAAACTAAATACTATTCTCTGGCTGTATTTAAAGTCACCTTTTATCTATCTATCTATCTATCTATCTATCTATCTATCTATCTATCTATCTATCTATCTATCTATCTATCTATCTATCTATCTATCTATCTATCTATCTATCTATCTATCTATCTATCTATCTATCTATCTATCTATCTATCTATCTATCTATCTATCTATCTATCTATCTATCTATCTATCTATCTATCTATCTATCTATCTATCTATCTATCTATCTATCTATCTATCTATCTATCTATCTATCTATCTATCTATCTATCTATCTATCTATCTATCTATCTATCTATCTATCTATCTATCTATCTATCTATCTATCTATCTATCTATCTATCTATCTATCTACCTGTCTATCTGTCTATCTGTCTGTCTGTCTGTCTGTCTGTCCATATGTCCGTTTATCTTGGGTATGTCTGTCTGTTTATGGCTGTTAATAGCGACCTTTTATTTTATCATATTGTAGTAACTCTATATTTACAGAAGGACACGGGACACGTGGGTTGAATAACTAGACTTATACTTTATTTATTACTACAAAATCACTTTACATTTAAATCTACAACTACTAAACTAAACTAATACATCCACATAGAAAAATCACTACAGGCGACAAGCGAGTCGAACGTGTTACCGTTAAGGTAACGAACTCGTTGTTCTAAAAAATAACTTCCTATATGCACATGTACTGTTAGGGTGATTCAAAAAATTTTTTTGCAATTTGATATTGCATTGTTGATATTTTTTTTCCTTTTATAGTCCTAGACTTTCATGCCAAATTTTATTGAAATTGAATAACATTTAGAGGTCTCTCATCGAGACTGAAGTTCATATTATCTTCTTTAATGACATGAATGCTTATAATATAAACATTAAATTAATCATTATCTAAAAATCAACATTAAACATTAATTACAGCGAATTAGACATGTTGAAAATTTAAATAACATAAAATATAATGATATGCAATAGTTACTGCTTGTTTATTTATGTATACATTGTATTATAAACATACACAATGCGCTATACTAATTTACGTCAGTTCAATGCTTCTTAAATAACTTCAGTGTGCTTTTCTTCAACTTTGGCACTCTCTTTCTATGATCGTCTACAATTGCAGCAATCTCTGCATTTCAGATTCCGTTTTAGTAATTGACTTATTAAATGATGACATCAGTGCAACTGACCACTCGGCTGCATCATTGACACCTTGAAGGAATCAACAATACAATTAGCTTCAGCAAATGACGGCAATAGATCCCAGGCTAATGGGTCAACTTCATCGAAGCTGGTACCAATATGACTGAACGCATTGCAGATATGATGAGATACCTACAAAGTGATACAGTTAGTGCAATTCTTCAATTTAATCACTCGATCCGTCCAGTCATCGCCAGTCTTGAGCATCGCTTCAGAAACTTTTTCAAAAAAAAAAACGCTAGAAAAAGCACCTCTGAACTACTATATCAAAGATGGTTTTCAAATTTCATTTTCGCAGGATCAGATACCGTTTGGTTTAAGACATAATTTCGTGAGTTCTGATTGAATAGCAATGGATCCTTAAACGGAGCATCACGACTCACAGGACATGAGATTCAAGCTTTGACATAAATGTGAGTCGCAAACAAGCATAATTATTGCTAAATCTTTTCCTCTGAATGTGTGAGCTAGAACTGAAGCTGGTATCAATACCGACTGAACGCATTGCAGATAGTGATGAGGTACCTACAAAGTGATGCAGTTCTTTTGTCTTTTTGTGCAATCCCTCACTTTAAACACTCGATCCGTCCAATTATCACCAGTCTTCAGCATCGTTCCAGCATTACTGCAGTTTTCATCTGCAGAAACTTTTTCAGAAAACATCGCAAGAAAAACCACCTCTGAACTACTATACCAAAGATGGTTTTCAATTTTTTTTTCGCAGCATTCGACACCGTTATGTATATGACAGAATTTCGCGAGAGCTGTTTGAATAACAAAATATCGTTAAACGAAGCATCACGACTCACAGGACATGAGATCCAAGCTTTGACGTAAATGTGAGTGGCAAACAAGCAGAATTCTTGTAAACTCTTTACCTCTGAATGTGTGAGCCAGAACTGATTTCTAAACAAGTAGATCTTGAAGCCGTATATCACTTTCGCCATCCAGCGAGCCTTATGGTAATTGCCTAGCGTATGAAAGTGGTACGGTTCCCTGCTTACACTGACGCCAAATATCAAAAATCAGGTTTTGATCATCCCTCTGTAAACTTCACGTGGTATGTAACTTGAGGAACTTGACAGACTGTCTTGCAGGAATGACACAACACTGGGTTTGTGTTCCACCATAAACGGGTCATCTAGTCTCGAATCCTCTAGCGGACAAAACAGCTGCTGATCAACCTTAGGCTAAAATCGTTTGAAACGTTTGAACAGTGGAATGTTAGGGATGTTTGTGGAGCCACAGAGAAAAAACAACTCCAATGATCAATCAGTTCATGCACATGATGTCGGCAGGCAAAATGTAACAGCTCCTCTTGCAACAATCTACATGTCTCCTAAGTAACACCAGTGTTGACGGATGTTCTGTCAAAACACATACTAATAATCTCATTAGATACATCCCATAGTCTTAAAAGCTGTATTGTTGCATTGGATTGTGCCTTCCCAGATCCGTTTGGTATTTTAGCTAAACCTAAAATCCTCTCAACTTCTTTCCCAGTTACAACTACAGCTAATCTGTCTACGTGTGACTGTAGCTCTGGATATCTGTAGTTTCCTCCATTATCTTTCCATACCAGTGAATGACCAATGGGCTTTTACTTCTCAACTGAAATTCAGATTTCAATTTTTTTGTCTGGCATCAAACCCTTTGACAGAAGCTTCTTGTAGTAAACAGGAATCTCAATATCAAAATCGTCATCATCTTTGCCTTCATCCTCACTTTCGCTGTTACTTGTAGACCAAAAAGTAACAATAGCCTTCTGACGTCTTATTTCGTCTTCAACTTTCGATTTATTTCGACAGCTTTTCTTTTTGAAGATCGTTGACAGTTACCTTAATGCATTCAAATTTTGTCTTCTTCAGTACCTTGTGATTATAGAAAACCATCTTCATAGCATGACCCAAGGTTAGTAACACATCGCTAGGTAGACAAGAATCCGTTTGTCCAATCAACCAAACTTCAGTTATACGTCTTGTCAATACACTTTGCGAATTACCATACCACTTGATGTGGATGCCATATCAATTAAATAATTTGTAGTTAGTTAAAAACTACTTTATTATCCAGCAAACTTGAATAATAAAATTAGTTATAATCTAAAATTCAAATATCACGGTACACTTTTAATTTTACAATGAAGCTCAATGAACTAAAATTGCACTATACCAAAAGCAAGCAAGCGACACATCAGAACCGCCGCATTATCTTATACAGTAAAACTTCGGGTTGCTTGAGCGACCTCTAAAAGTGGTCATTTTTTCAAAAAGCTTAGTTTTTCTTGATTTGCTTGCCAAAAGGAAAAAAATGAGCCACAATGCAAAATAATTGGAGAAATCCCCCCCCCACTCTAGTGGGTGGGGTTAGGCAAGATTTTTAAATTTTTTATTCACTTTTATCATTGTGTCATTCCATCCTTTGGGGTGGTAACGAGAAGATATTTTTGGACAAAGTAGACTAATAGGCCTGTTGTATACGATACAAAGTCTAGTTTTCTAACAGATGCCTTTAATATAGTTTTATTCAGGGCTTTCTTAATTCTTCACAAGGGATATGCATTTTCCAAAGGGCACGTGCTATTTGACAATTTATATTGAATTATTCACGTAATGTCCAATCTAATTGTGTGTGTGTATATGTATGTAAAAAGGAAAATAAAGGAAAACAAACACTAATGTATGCAGCCCAGTAGCGTGAAAATTCTACAGCAGGGATCATGCATTCTACAGCAGTGACCAGGCCCATAATGGGGGGGGGGCAGGAAATAAATGTTACTAAGTAGAGCAAAAAAGCAGAGGGGGCCAGACAAAACGCAGGGTGCGGCCCCCCCCCCCCCCGCACGCTACGGGCCTGCCCACCCCCTCCTTTGCAATCGTGAAATATTCTTAATTCGTTGAGTTATCAGAATCGCATTGTTGAGATCGTGATCCAATGTGTTAAGTGTTGGGTCATTCCAATATTTCACTTAAATAATGAATTAGCGATTCAAATATAATTATTTATTTCGGTTGCAACAGCTTTAAAATAGTTATAAATTAAAAAACAAATGGGAGGGAACTTTTGCAGTAAACGCTATCAGGGAGTTCATTTAAGGAGTTACCTCCTAGTAAGATTCACCATTGAGCCCAAAAACAAATGCAGAGCTATATTAAAGTAGTCAGTCAATTGAGGTGTGTCTGTTAGGGCTGTAGTCTGTCTAAAGATAAAAATTAAACTATTTAGTTGTTGTACTAATGTACATAAAGCTAAAACTAATATTGCAGTATAATGATTTTTGTCAAACTACAGTAAATACAAAGAGTATAAGCATGTGGAAGCAGTGGCAGGAAAACTAATACACTTTTTTTTTCATGCCGTCAGCACCACTTTTACAATATTTTACTAAAATTTTTAGTTACTATTGTTTTCTCTTTAATAGCGTTATTATATTTTTAATGAGGGCTCATTTTCATTTTCATTTAAAGCAAAAGTCTAAAACTATAAATCTTTTGAACAATAAAATTGTTAGAATAATGTTCAAAGATTTTTTAAATATTTATTTTAATAGTTTATTTCTTTAAAAAATATTTTAAAATTGAAACTGACCTACTTCCTTAACCCCCCCCCCTTTACAATATTTACATTTTGTTTTAATTTAAAATAAACAATCTTCATAGAAAACTGTTGTGTACTACTTTCTCAACCCATATAAGGTGTGTGTGGACTACACATTAATATACAACATTATAAATGTATATCTAAAATTATTATTTATCTTTTTTTTTAGACAAGTGTATTTAATTTGTATTATCTTAAATAGCTAGTTTTTTTTAAGTGGTCAACATAAGCGTGTTTCGATTAGATTGAAAACGGACTTTTTTTTCAAAGCGTAATGAGCCACTTCCGTTTGGCTGTTATAAGATGACAAGCTTAACCTATCCTGTTATGTTTTGAGCTGTGTATACTTTACTTAATTCAAACAGCTGTTTTATTTCTGAATTTTGGATTTAAAATTCAGCTCTTGTGATTTATTTAGTATATTTTTGACGCACCAACCGTTGAGATTTGGAGACTTAAGAATAAACTCCTAAAGGCCCGGGTTAGTGAAAACAAAAATTTCGCTTATACTTTTACTATTGTAGTTTAGTCCCCCCCTTTTGATTTTTACCTATCAACCAATGTAAAATATTCAAATTTTGTTGTGAGCATTTATACTTTAGCCCTTTATTTCTTTATAATTTATTTCTAAAAAAACTTATACTTTGACTTTATATACTGTCTCTACTGATTCTAGACACTTTGAATATTTATATTAATAAACAAAGACTTGGCAGCATTTGTCTAGACACCTACAGACAACAGTAGCTTAGCAAAACAATATTTTGATTAGAATCAGGCATATTTTTAATTAAGCAATTAATAATCATTATCGTCCATTGCCTACCATTTGAAGCACTTTCAAACTCATGCAATGCTAGATAAATGGCACAGACAATACACTACAGTTCTAAAATATAATCAGAATATTTTTTTTCAAAGTTAGTTAGGAGGTGATTAACATTTATAATAGCCTACAGTTGCCATAATGCTAGTCTTCTAGAATTGAAAACAATTACAGTCATGGTTCCTATTCACTGTGCACAAAATAAAACCCTTTCAGTTCACTGATGTTGCAGACATCAAATATATCAAACTTAAAAATAGTATAGTCTGTATAGTAATCCCAATTTCTCTTTAGGTTACTCTAGCAGTAAGTGCATGGTTTTTTCTTAAGACTAAGTTTAAGTAATTAGTCTACTCTAAAATATTGTATGAACAATGAACTTAACTGGGAAATTAACGACATTCCGATCACAAGACAGGCATAAAAAAATGGAGGTGTTTACTTTTAAATACGATGAAATCCAGTTAAAGAAAATTTTTTTAAATAAGTGAGTTAGGATTTTTAGTGAGTAATTTTTTAGTTCGTTTCGTTCAATTTAGATACAGATATTTGCAATCACATATGAATGAACCATTAAACTCGTGGGCCTTTAGAAATTACCCTTAACTATTCAACACCACAGAAATTTGTAGTCACAATATTAAAAATTAAAAGTCATGGATCATCTTGTGACACCTATAACTATGATAACTAAAAGTTAAAGAATTTAAATTTAGATGGCAGGTTAAAGTATAATTTATATCATTCTCTTAAACTATATAAGTATATAACTTTTGATCTTATAATAGTGATGTCATTCATGAATTCTTTTCTTTAAAAAAATTCTTTCTATAGGCCTATTTGAGGTTTATCTTTAAATAATCATGTCTTCTGTTTGGTAGTGCAGTGGAAATGGGAACAGAAGTGGGAGGGGGGGAATCATTCAGGCCTGTACACCTCTTACAGCCAATAACAACAGTACTGAGAAAGTTGCCCCAATCTCCCTTTCTGAAATGGGGCTCTGGCTACCATTACTGATAATTTTTTCACATCTTTCCTTATTTCAATATTTAAGACTTATTCCTCTGCATAATTATAATTTTTTATGGGTTGGATTTTTTTAAATAGCTTAAAAAAAGCTATAATTGAGTCATTTATTAAATTTAAAATTATTTAAATACATATTTTGTACATCTGTTTATTTGTTTAGTTATTTACATATAACTTATCTCCTTCTTACCCACTTCATTGGGTGATTCTGTGGTGCTTTGGCTCTTGGCCTAATCTGCAAATTGTAAGTTACTGGCTCAAATCATAGTGAGTCCAGTGATCTTGTCATGTTTTCAGTGATGAGCATGGTGCCTCAGTAGCCAATCCTCATTTAGCTATGTAGTTGTTTTTAGATCAAGGGTTAAACCTCTTATCTTTACAGGGACTTTAATGATCAATGGTATGGTATTCATCTGAATTGATCAACAAATATAAAAAAAATTATGTTAGTTGTTTTCATTATCCTTTTTTTCTTCTTCAACAAACTCAGTTTTTTTTTTTTAGCTCTGACCAGAGTTATGGTTATTTACTTGAAAACATATGGTGGTTGAGAGTAACAGGTGTTCTTATTGATTATTCTTTTCAAAATTGTTCATTTATTATTAACTGCATAACACAGTTCTGTTTTTCATCACCAGCTTCTCTTGTGCAACATTTGTGAAGATGATTTTCTTTTTCTGTTGTTTGTGGTGGTTCATTCGTTCGACTATTTTGCATGACATCATTCTGAATGCTTTTCATTGTTCAATTTTCTTTTGAATTATCATCACCAATGAATGTTCAAGTAAAATTTTTGGCCTAGGGTTTATTCAGATCATTTTTATTCAATTTTCATTTGATGAGAATTGTTTAGGAACTTTTCTGTTGGAAACTGTCTCCATTTATCTTATATTTGTTCTCGTAACTGATGAATATATTAGAACTATTGATGACTGTTTTTATGGATCGATGGCTATTATTTATTTTTATTAACAGTTTTAAAATTTACTAAGTTAAATTATCAAAAAGGTATGTAGTGTTAATATGTTTGTGTCGACCAGTGGCCAAGTTTCTATTAAATATTGTACCACAGTTGTCAGTTAGGTTGTTGATGTATTTTTAGCTACAATCAAGTAAGGAGTTCTTGCAGGATAAAGTTTATTACTATTTAAATATATATTTTTTTTCTCTATAAATTAGTTTAATTTACATGATGGATATATATCTTTTTGTTTTCAATACTTTGTTCAACAATGTTTTAAGATTAGCTATGGAGAAATTTATTAACAAACTGTATTTCAAAACTAAAGCATTTGGTCTCTAAGGTAGAAAAATTAAAAATCTATGGGTTGAATATTGACTAATTTCAACATTTGTCTTGTGGTCTTCAGACATTGAGTTTTAACACTCGTAAATTACTCTTTCTTAATGTTGCAGTAAAAATCATTCATTTTATGTGTTCTATGTAGAAAATGTTCAGAAAATTACTTATCATATGACTATTAGTGCAGATATTAAATATCTTTTTAATATAATGTGTTTATTTATATGTATTATGAAATCACTTCCAAATTAATAACAGTCTTTATAACAAACATTGATTGCTGTAGAAAAATGTAATTTATTATTTGTTTCTACATAGTTGGGAAATAAATTTGCCTGTTTCTGATGTAAAATGGACGGGTGGTAGTGTGGTAAAGCGCTCGACAGTTGACCTGATGGTCCCTGGTTCGATGAGGACCTATGGATATTTCAGGTCATGGCTTAAGTCCCCGCTATCTCTCTCTTTGTGGGATGAAAGAAGGGCACAGCAAAAACCGCTGCATTAGTGGTTTATAGGATCTAAGAGATTTCATCTCATCCTTACAGGGACTTCACACACATATAACTGCTACAAGCTCTAGTCTAAAGCTGTATATCGATTGAATAAAAAATCACCAATATGTGATTTTAAAACTATTCCCTCCGTTGAATGTTTGTCTTTAAGTCATTGTTTTATATTACATTAACACCATACAATTTTTTTTTATTATATTGCCTGCTATACTGCAACTTATTTAAATTCTTTAATTTTATCTGATAATAATATCTTCAGAAGTTGCCTATTTATCAGCCCTTATTACAATTGTAGTGTCCGGAGGTACAAAGTTTCTAAGCTATGAATCTGGAAATTTGAAATAAATTGACACTAACTTCTCAAAGCCCATTAAATTTGAAATGTGTGTATTCTCGATGACAATACACTATATTAAAATCTTTGAGTCATTTTGAGTGCAAAGCTAATTACGTTTTGATAAAGTTTATATAATGAATAAAAAATGTAAAAATATTTCTCCTTACAATAAGATCCTACAAATATTTATAGAAATTATATTAACTAAATAAAAGAAATCCGTATTGGCAGTGATAAATATTTGTATGATCTATTCCTTAGGAAATATATTTTTACCATTGATTACCATTGATTACAAGTTTGCTTTTAAAAACCCTTTTTTTTTTTAGTTTTTTTTTTTATTATTAGTAAAAATTAATTTTAACAAGCATCTCCGTAATAATAATGCATTTCTAAATAAAATGTCTAAAGTTAACATGTCTATACCCTGCATAGTAGTTGTTGTTATTACAACTTTGACATTTTTTATTTATTTATATGAGATGTATTATAGCATTCCGATCTAAAATAAAACAGAGTGACATGGAGCTATGTGCTCACTGGCTGGTTTTTCCTGTAATGATTTTCCTTTGATTTTTGGAAACACTTTGAGGTAATTTAGAAGGAAAACAATAATGGAGACGATGCTATAGCTCATGGGTGGGCAAACTTTTTCTACATATGACCACATTGAAAACCTGATTGTTATTGGCGGGCGGCATATATATTTTGTCTACTTCAATTTCAGGTTTACAACCTATGAAAATGTGAATTGAAGATAATAACCTTTTATTTGTCATTTAATTTCACATTCACGCGTTATTACACATGCACATTACGTTTTAAAATACAAACATATACATTCATACGGGCCGCACAATATACTAAGACGGGCCGCATGCGGCCCGCGGGCCGTAGATTGCCCACCCCTGCTATAGCTTGTTTAAATATATGAAAGTTAATGAAACCGTGAACCATTAAGTTACATATCAGTTTGATGATATTAACGTTGGCTTTGACGCCCCTTTACGTATTGTACTTAGAGGGTGGGTTAGTTGATGGGGGATGTCAGACTATTAAGCATAGCTGTCTTAGCACAGTATCGCTTGACTTCTGCAGCTTTCCAGTTCAGCAGTAAAGAGGATTACATTTTGCAGTGTCACTGTTGAAACTTTGTTCGTTTTACCCAAGGTTAAAAAAAAACAACAACCCACAAAACATGCAAAATTAGTGTGACCTGTCTCTAAATAGTCATCATTTCGGTTAAGATGTACACCACCGGGTCGTATCTTCGTGACAAATTCCTCTTCTTGTGTTGCACCGCGGAGTATTCGGTGTCACACCTCTCTGCTTGGTGTTTTTTTTTTTTCATTCATTGCAAGATACACGTGATCTATCGGCACAAAACCCCTGATCTCAAACGGTTAACTCTCCTGGTTTGCATTGTTTTTCCCCAAGTTAACTGTCCCGGATTTCTCGGGACAGTGGTATTGGGTATCCCAGGTAAACTTTCCTTGTTTTTCTGGTTATTTCTCATTTTTGTTTGGCAGCTTTTTTTTTTGGGTTTCCATGGCTAAATTTTCTTGGTTTCCTGAGTTAGCCGTCTTGTCTTGGGGTTTTTCCCTGACTAACTTTCCTTGGTTTCCTGAGTTAACCATCTAGTCTTGGGTTTCGCCGGTTTACTTAACTGGGTACTTTAGTTAACTTCACTGTGTTTTCGAATTCTCCCCCCCCCCCCCCCTTCCTGTTTACTAGATCAGAGGGCAGCAGCTGCTACCTGGTGCACTTAATCTGTTGATCAAATGTTACACATGAATAAAATATGCATTTCGTTCACCGCACCGTGCATGACTATGAAATATAAAAATACTTCTGTCAGCTTTGTCCGAATATTATTTATTTTGTTACTGTGCACTTTAAAAAAACTGGTGAAGAAATAATATATTCTTTTATATTTTTTTTTTTGCTTAAATATCATCACGAATAAAACATGTCGCGGCGGGGAGGGGGAGAGGTGTGATTTACTGATCAACTCGTGATGCAGCAGGGTGGGGCGAACATGTTGCATTGTTTGAAATACATTCATACCGGATGTAGTCCTCGGCTTAGATTTACAACGCCATACCCCGTGACCTTCTTTGACGGACCGTGACCCCCTTAAAACGTCGCACAGCCCTTGCAGCAATACGTAAGTGGGGGTGGGGGAACCTTATGATCTTGTCTGTCTACCTGCTTTACTATACTTCGGTTTGTCCATCAATTGACCCCCCCCCCCAATTCCTTCACTATAGGTATGGGGGGGGGGGAAGGGACCAACAACAACCAATGTTCCTTTCGGATTGTGATCTTTATATCAAGTAGGGTTCGTTCGATTCGTTTGAAATGCTATCTCTGAGGAATCAAAGTTATTGGCATAATGGTTGGACGCACCGAGTCCAATGTTCAAGTCAGTAAGCTAGAGATGTTATTAGTTGTGGTTGGAAGTTGGAAGGTATGTTGGTGTCTTCTCTGGGAGGGGTGATATGAATATTAATAATGGCAGTGGCTCTCAATCCTTCGTTTTGCTTTCTCCTGTATACAAGCTCTTGATATATATATTTTTTTTAAATTGAAAGCAGGTCACGAGTTTCTTTTATGCTATACAATATGTTCGTGTGGGCCAAACATTTTAGAGCCACTGGTTTATGGTTGAAATCAACTATTTTGAAAGGCACAGTTCGTTCACTAAAATGGTAACTATTTGATGAGCTTGTTTGTTATTTGAAGAATGGGAGCTGCAATATTTCCCCCCCCCCCCCCGAGTATTATTTTTATTTAGTTGTTTTTTTCCCACCACAGTTTGGATTTGATAAAACAGTTCCCTGGGTCTGTTGGCTTGTTTGATTAGATACAATACCACCATTGTTCTTTTTTTTATTTATTGTTTCCTGATTTAAATTGACTGGTTACGCCAAAAAATATCGTCTGTCGCCTTCCATGGTATTTCGTACACCTTATCAATGCATGTAGTATTTCATTTTATATCCTTCGCCTGTTGTCATGTCTGCATGCATGGTACTAGAAGTTGAAAAAAAAAAACATTTCGATATTTCTTGTTCATGCCACCCTATATTTACTTCCTTATTGTGTCTACAGCAGGGACATTGCGGTGGGGTGGTGTGGCAACCTTTACACTTTTTTGATATTCGAGAAAAATGCCTTGCGAAATCAGAAGGGGGGGGGCAAAGTGGGCTCCATTTGTCGTGGTTTATCAAGGGCTCTAGTTCACCAGGCTGCGACCGTGTCTTTAGGATAGTGTTGCCCACTAGTAAGTACTGTGTCATTCTCAGGTCTGCTAGAGAAATGGATAATGTACCACACGGACTGTCTCAGTGATGGTTATTGGTGGACGTAAAGGTGAAAGAGAAGTTTTTAATTTTTACATGGCAATCGTTGGTCGATTCCTGGGCAGGAGGAGGGTGCTGTACCACCACTGGCTGATGATTGAAAGGGTGTGGGAATGGGGCGATCACTTCAGGGCACTCTAGCCGAAGGGGGTTCCCGCGCTTGCATTTTTTTGTTTGTTACCCAACTGTAAAAAAAACAACTAAACCTTTGACCCAGGCAACGCCTATGACGATTATGGCCTCACAAACAACACTCGCTCTAGGCCACGCAGTGCTAATGCCACCACTGGTGCTAGAAGTTATTGGTATAAAAAACAACAACATCACAGCAAACAATACTGAACGCAAACAATACTGAACGCAAACGCAAACAATACTAAACGCAAAAAATACTGAACGCAAACAATACTAAACGCAAACAATACTGAACGCAAACAATACTGAACGCAAACAATACTGAACGCAAACAATACTGAACGCAAACAATACTGAACGCAAACAATACTGAACGCAAACGCCCCTATCCAATAATTTTATCAAGTACAACGGGTAACTTGAGCGTTATTGTTGACACGGACTCCGCCATTTCTAATCGCTGCGACTTAATCTAGGTTACCTTGGCGACCGATTAAATCGGCGATAATTCTTTCAATCAACTAGAATTTTTAAACTACCCCGAAACGGATGCAAACATGTAAAACAAATTTAAACAACCATTCGGCCTCACGCATGATCCATATCCTAGTAGCTTGTATCATAGGGAATCATCTCGGGCAGGAAAAGTATCAGGACTAAACCAATCAGCGTTTTAGAAGTGAGATGAGCAGAGGAGAATTTACATCAGCATATGAGTACTGTGTTAACATATGTACATTGAAGGCTCAACTATCCTGGCTCATAAACTTGGTTGTTGGCTGAAGTATAAATACATTTACTTTTTGGTTAAATATGACATTAATGACCCCCCCCCCCCAGCTGTACGTTTTACAATTGTGACACAGCTCGTTTCTGTGGTGGACATAGAATCGATTTATCGGGGTTGGGGGAAGTGGGGTGAATAAGTGTAACTCACGTGAATTTAACAGCTATGAATGAGCGTTCTCGATAAACATGTGTTCATGAGTGAACGCAACTTGCAGTCTGTACACACTTTGTACACACCGTGATCCCTACTGTTCTCTGATGCCCTTTTCTCTCTGATGTGTAACCCCCGCCTCTCTCTCACTTTCCCCAACATTGCACCAGACACATGCACCGAGAAAGAAAGCTGTTGTTTGGAGGGGATGGGGAATTGGGGTTACGTTCTGTTGAGTAAAGGCTGGAGATAAGGGGGGGTCGTATAGTTTGCCCCAAAGACCCCCAGGAACACAGGAGGACGCCCGTCAGTAGTCTTTGTTTACAAACATGGCTTTGTGCAAGGTGGGATGGTGGCAGTTTCATACACTGGTCCGCCTCTTTTCGGATCCCGTACTCCCTCCCCCCCTCTCCAAATGCTTCCCTCCTTCGGCGCCCTATCGAGCAACGATGTCAGTTTCCTCATGAAAATTTTATACGCCCCCGTCTTTTTGGCTGGTTAGTCGGTCATTGCAGTTGTCATCTTGAGATGACTGGATACATCTTTTGATTGCTCACCAACAGCAGCTGGTAAAGGTTTGTCTACGACTTTTTTTTCTGGATGCTCGCGTATTATTATTGTTTTTAATTTCTTATAAATTTAGAGATGCCAACAAAAGAGGTATTTACATCTACTGCGATCGTCAGTGAAAAATGAAGGCGGAGGGGTGAATGTTTTGCTGTTAATCTGATTGTGACTAATGGTAGCCTCGGCTTTTATTTATAAAAAAAAATAATAAAAAGATTCTCAGACCTTTATACCTTACTCCAGCTGTTAGGTCTGCATGCATGATCGTTCCTAAGATTGGACAACGGGGAGGGGTATGCATTAGAGCATCGGCAGGAATGGGCGGGCTTGGGGAGGGGTGGTGGTGGAGGGAAACGTACTATCTGAATTTTGACTATGACTGCTGTATATTAATATCGACGCTGTTCTACGTAAGCTCTCAAATACTGAAGTTTTCTCGTCACTTTTAGTGACTCATTTTTATATCAGTGCTAAAGCATGTAAATTAAAAACAACAACAATTTAAAAAAAAAAAACAACCCCGTATACTGTACTTTTATTAAACGACTTCGATCATACACAGGGTACGGATGGTCGAGTGGTGTAGAGCGATTGACTGTCGACCGGAGGGTCTCGGGTTTGAATCTCAGTGAGAACCTTTTTCTATGTTTATCACTTTCACTTCTACCGCCTCCATTTCACCACGCACATATGTTAATGTCGTGTACCTGTAGTATACGATCTGAGTGTTCTGTCGTGACCAATAATTTCATGTTCAAACATCATAAAATATCCATTTTATAGTACCTTTCAGATTTGAAAGAAATATTCTGTTTTGTTACGTAAATACACAGGCTTTTTGACAATATCTTTTCTTTTATCCAATCATCAGCAGAATAAACAAGTTGCCTTTTTCCCCCACTAAAAAAAATTAAACATTTGAGGTTTTTTTTTAAAAAAAAAAATTAAATAATTAATTAAGAATCATTTTTAGCACTAATTTAATTAAATATCAAAGTCTTTATTCATGAATTACTTCATTAAAAAAATGTGCCTTCATTTTAGATTTAGAATAACTGTTATAAGTGTTGCCGTTTATTGGTGTGTGTGTGTGTGTGTGTGAAGTCCCTGTAAGGATGAGATGAAATCTCTTAGATCCTATAAACAATAAATGGGACAGTTTTTGCAGTGCGCTTCTTTCATCCCCACCACAGCCGATAGTGGAATGGCCATGGAGGCACCACGGGAGATGTAGCGGGGACTTAAGCAATGACCCGAAAATATCCTTTGGTCCTCACAGAAGATCGAACCAGGCACCCTCAGGTCGACAGCCGAGCGTTTATTGGTATCCCTACGCGTTCAAATTATTGTCGGTTTGTTGGCTTACAACCGCCGATGTCATGGTTTTGAAATAAATTTAAAAAGGACACCACCGGTGTCGTAACGAGGGGGGGGGAGGGGGGCAGGTTGTTTCCGTTTGTCGTCACGTGGTAACCAAACATTGGTGGAAGGATATCGATCGGCTAGTAGTAGCTCGGTGCTTTCTCGTCGCGGTGACGTGTTTTATTTGTCAGGGCTGTAGGCTCTAATGCAACGATTTGTTTATTTGCCCCCCCCCTCCCCCCAATCGCATATAGGGTGTTGTTTTAGGTCAAATAGGTCGTGGTACAATAGTTCTGCTGTATCAGTTACTAAATTACCTGACCTCGTTATGTATTATTTTTTGTTTGTTTATAATACGTGTATGATTTGTTGATATTTTTTTCCCGGAGTTCCTTCAACGTGGTTACATTAGCTAGACATAGACAATACGCGCGGTTCTCAGTCAGTGTGCGGAAACGGCATACACAGCTGCGTACTATACGCCAGTGGTCCCCAATCTTTTTTCTCGACACGGACCGGTCAGCGTTTGATAATTTCACCTCGGCCCAATGGAAAGGGGGGGCGGTGTGGGGGGGAGGGGACGTTGATTATTTCTCGTCCATGGAAAGTCGCCACAATCACGAGAGAAATAAATAAATGGGAAATAATTTAATGTCTCTTGGGCGGCCCAGTAAAATTCGTTCCACGGACCGATACCGGTCCGCAGCCCGGGGGTTGGGGACTACTGCTATACGCCGGTTTAAGTCAACCTTCAGCTATGTCGGCTCTACTGGATCATAGAAATGTTAAGGGTGGCCCAGTGTGGCATGTCACGAAGTACGATGGGGGAAACACCGGTCTATGTATTGAAGCTTTTATTTTATTTCATGGTTAATTGGTCCAGATATTTGGTAGCTGTCTAATCCCTCCCCACCGATTCGTTTTCTCCTTTAATCTGTTTACTCCCCCCTACCCTTGCACTAGTCTGCTAGTAACTGCTATCTTGTTCATTTCTTAGGTTTCAAGAGGTTGACCTTAAAATTGAAAAAAAATAAATTGATAAAACAAAACAATTTGTAATGTATCTTAAAATTAATAAGTTCATAGCTTTTTTTTTTTAAATGTTCCTTGTGTAAAGTAATAGTAACTGAATATGGTTTGCTTTGATTATTGGATACATTTTGAATAGAAAAAGCCATACCAGTGAAGGAATGTGGTTTTATTAAAACACGATTCGTCGTACACAGTGGCGTGACAGTAGCGTTGTACGGACTTTTATTCGATTGTGTGTGTGTGTGTGTGTGAAATGATACAACCACTTGCATATCTGTGTCCGGGATGGACTGCTCCTACCGCCTGTCCCCCCCCCCCCAATCCTCCACTTGTTTGAACAGTGTGTACGATCCCGGTCGACTCAATTTAATGAGGTCAGGTGAGCTCAGTTCGTGAATGAAAGAAATGACAGTTTGCTGCAATTCATTTGTTTCGTCTGTGAATAGATCCAGTTCATTTCAGCCAGCTATTGGACACGAATGGGGGGACATGGTCCATGGTTAACATAAAGGCCCGCAGCTTGACTGATGAAAAGAGAGGAAAACAAAATCAGTCACAGATACATTGTAGGTTGACTTACCTAAAGGTGACGACCGTATAATTGTAGGAGGGGGGGGGGGTGCACAGCCACGCGAGAAGTTTGTACAGGAAGCAGTCGATTGAAACAAAACAGCTTGGTTGTTCTTTCTTCTTCACTGTGTGCAGTTATAATTGTGCCTTTGGTTCTATTATTTAATTACACAACTTGTTCGTCGACTTTACATTGGCCTGATTTACTAAGAATCCCTCATGCTTTTTTTTTTATTTTTAGTTTTGTTTGATGTACTGATTACAGTTTGACGGTCCCGCTTGTGTCCTTTTATCAGGTTGACTGGCGTTAGGTTCTCCTGTGTCGAACACGTGTGGTGAAGTGATACATGTATGTGTATATATATATACGAAGGGTTTAACACGGGGCACGGCGATCCCAGTCATGTGTGGTGTGTGTTATCTGTGTAATGTATCGAGTTGTGGGGTGGTTACGACGTTAGTGATAAGTCTAACTCAACCGTTGGCCATTTTTTAATTTGAAACGATCATGTGTATGGATTTAACACTTGAGATTGATCACTTCTGTGTGATGTGTTGGATATCGTGTGTGTGTGTGTGACCTGTTACAGGCCAGCGGTAGTTGAACAGTGAAATACCATCGCTATGTTCTCGGGTGTTGTTTTCTCATTTGTGGATATCTTGTTTCTTTCATCTATCGTCCACCGTTGTGGTGAGCTGGTCACTGGTGGTCGAACCTGTTAGGACGTTGGTTTTCTATTACCGTTTTTTTTTTAAAATTATTTTCAGTAATGTAGTTTGTCATTAGCGTAAAGAGTTATTCTTCACAATAATTTTTAGTGTGGAAGTGTTATTTCTTTTTTGGATACTGCTTCATTATTCGGACAGTTTCTTTGAAGAAACTGTCATTACTTAAGTTTCGTTAAAGATTCTGTCATTTAACTAATTGCTTTTTAAATTTGCTCATGTGCTCTTGATCATAAAGCTAATTTTATGTTTATTGGTACCCACAGTTACAAAATTTCTGGCTATTTAATTTGTGACCATTTATTTTTTAACCAATGGAACCTCTCACACGCTTCCCTCTCCCCTGGTGGCGTTACCAGATTATCACTTCTCGATGTCGATCGCTATCGTTACCTCACTTCTCGATACTTGACCAACTGGCTTGGTGTTGACTTTCATCTGTGTCATGTTCATGGTCCACATTGTCTACTCGGATATCTCAATATTACTGTGTTATCTCTTTCAGTTGTAACGGATTGCCTGATATCTCTGGGGTGGTTGTTTTTTAGTTGACCGTAGACTTACAAATGTATTGTTTCGCAGGTTTGCCGATTAGCATGTATAGTTTTGTGACTTGTCATAATAGTTCGCAAACACTCGTTTCATATATACAAGAAGAAAAAAAAACACTCATTGTAGTAAGACGTGTGTTTAACGTGCACTAAGTTGTACGTTCTGTGGTTTAGAACTGTCAAGCTGTAATCCGTGAAAGAAAGCAAGACATGAAATGTTCACGACAGTCCACTGATACTGCAGAGAACTAGTGTTACACACCTTTTTTGTGGCACTAAGAAGACAGATTGAGCAACAAGAAACTAGGTTGAGAAACAAAGAACAATAGTGCCCCCCCCTTTCCCCAATTCCCTATTTCTAGTGGGCGACACTACAATGTGTGGTCGAATTATTTGTTTGTGTGTCCGTCTCTTCCCCCCCCCCTGCCCCCTTCCCGAACTGATACAGGCTCAGAACACGCGTGCAAACATTGAACAATATGGTCCCACAAGATCGTCACCAATTCCTCGCTTGTGTATTGTTTATGGAGGGTTTTATTGGTGGCTTACAGTGCAGTGACTTTCACGTTCAGTACTTTATTAATATACGTCCACGTAACGATTGCAGTGGTCAGTTTTAAGAGTAAAACTAAAGTAGCTCATGCTTGGTAGATAATTTTATATAATCCTCTTTAATTCTGATTGGCTAGTTCATGATTACTGATTTTTCCCTTTAGAAAAGATTTAGATAAAATAATTAACTCTAACGTAGTCAGTATATGACATAGAATAGACAGAAGTTGTGTTCTGTGTACATATAGTGTGATAAGACAGAGGCTGTGTTATTTTTGTGTGTTGGCAATGGTCTGCGTGTGTTTTGTTACAAAAAGTCCTGATAGTTTGCTGGTTATTTCATTGTTTTGAAAAGATCGATGAATGCCGTGCATTGTTGGCCCGGAACAGTTCCCTCTGATTGGCGCCCCCCCCCCTTCCCCCATAATTTGTCCGTTTCTAATGTGATTTGTTCCTAACTTGGTTCCTTGTATTCTATTAAATAGTTGGCTATACCGCAACGTGGTTTTGTTTATGTGAAGATGTTAGGATATCCTATTTCTCATGTTGCCTGTTTTGATTCACTCAAAAATTCAGATGACATGCCAGACGATGGATTACTTTTATAATTAGAAACATTCCAGTTTTTGTATAAAGGATCTGAAACTTTATATAGTTAGTTGGCAGCTGCGTGTTTCTAGTAACAAGATATTAATGTGAAGTCAAAATGGGAGGGGTAATGTTTTTTTTTAAATTTTATTTTGTTATCTAGCAGATATAATAAATCCGTACTCTTATGTTTGACAGTTTCATAAGTTAATTTTTAGCTCTTGTTTTTTTTTTAAATGCATCGGTGTACATGAAATACTGACACCCACAGATGTACAAACGAGTTCATAACCCGGGGCCTTCATTTATTTGTTTATTTCCAGAGTCGCCGCTCCAAGATGGCCACAGTGGGAGAAAATATACAGATCAGCACACACACCATAGACAAAGTGACCAAGGCGAAAGTCACTCTAGAAAACTACTATAGCAACCTGGTCTCACAGAATGACGAGCGAGAAAGCAGGTATGTCCATTTATGTGTAATGTGAGTTTCGATGTTGGCAATATATTTTTCTTAGCTATACATATCTCAGTTGTGTGTGTGTGTGTGTTTGTATGTGTTGTTTTCTCCCACAATGGCAATGTTTCTTCATAACAGAATAACAAATTGTTTAGTGTATTTATACTTTAATCCTACCCAGTTTCTTTGGGGCCGCCATTCTATGTCACTTGTGTTAAGGTAGTTAGCACAGTGGTGTCTTTTTGTCTCTCAGCAAGCTTGACCACACTGGTCACTGGCTTGGATGAGATTTTATCTGGTAAGTTTGTATGAATGAAGGATGGGACCAACAGAATATTTATTAGGGAGCGACCGATATGCCTTTTTACCGATAGTCCGATACCGATATTTTCCCCCAGCATTTTTACCGATACCTATACCGATATTTTATTTTTAGGGGCTGTCCATTATTTATGTCAACAAATTTTTGGCGATTTTTACCTCCCCCCCCTGTCAACAACTTGTCAAACTTTCCGAGACCCCCATATAAAATTACGTCAACTTTTGATTACCCCCCCCCCTAAAAAGGTGGCTTCCAAAATGTTTATGTGGCAAAATTAGTAGGAATATAGTTAGTCTAATTAAAATACTGAATGTTAAGCGAGTGTGTAACACAGAACTACAAACGCTGCTTAATTTTCCTATTTATTAAGTAATTATATTAAATTTAAAAAAAGTAACATTGTTGACGTCAACTTTCTTGACCTCCCCCTCCCCCTTGTCAACAATTGTCAAAAATTTTCTGACCCCCCCTCCCCCTATTTTGTTGACGTAATTAATGGACAGCCCCTTAAGCAACAATGCCTATTGCCAAACACGTGTTTCTCTCGTGCTAATACAGCTAATG
Organism: Bulinus truncatus; assembly: GCA_021962125.1. NCBI lineage: Eukaryota > Metazoa > Mollusca > Gastropoda > Planorbidae > Bulinus > Bulinus truncatus. The sequence continues at coordinate 1,582,506 of JAGDYQ010000176.1, forward strand.
ACGTATGTCAACCCATGCTTACCCCTTCCCTGTCATACTTCGCCCACGCGTAAGTCTTGTTTCCCCCCCCCCAACTTCCCATCCCAACAAAAAAATACGCACAGATGTTCACTAATTGTATCATTCAAGGTCATACATTAGAATTAAGAAATGCCAATCCTATTGTTTCAAGGTCGTATCTCTGATGTGTACGTGACAATTTCTGTGTACGGGTTTTTTTTTCCCTTTTTTTTAAAATCTTGTCTGATCTGGTTATAGTATTGGGTTATTTACTGATTTTCTTTTCTGCAACTCTGTTGTGAAAAAAAAAACCAATGTATCGGCAGCCAAAAAACGGCCGGTCCGACAGTTAACCCATAGTGCCAATATCGGTTCGACTATCGGTCGCTCCCTACAACAATCGGCCGATCCGATATTAACCGATAGTGCCAATATCGGTCCGATACCGATAGCGATCCGATTATCGGTCGCTCCCTAATATATATATATATATATATATATATATATATATATATATATATATAGAGAGAGAGAGAGAGAGAGAGAGAGAGAGAGAGCATAATGACAGATAAATGATGTTGGGTTGTGTCCTGTGCAAAACTTCCAGGGTGTCAGATAAAGTCAGTGCCCCTTTTGTGAGCCCAATAGTCGGGATGAAGCAGACTTCACTGGTGTTCACTGTGTTGGTCACGTGTTTACTTTGTGCCCCTTTTGTGAGCCCAATAGTCGGGATGAAGCAGACTTCACTGGTGTTCACTGTGTTGGTCACGTGTTTACTTAGTGCCCCTCTTGTGAGCCCAATAGGCGGGATGAAGCAGACTTCACTGGTGTGTTGGTCACGTGTTTACTTTTCCTGAACATTGCACTGCCTCATCTACATCTTAATGCTAGTTGTACTCTGGGCAGTTGTACTTTGGTTGAAGATTACCACTGCCTTCCCCTGTGGGGGGGGGGGAGATTATGTGATCTCCATCAGGACCTGTGTGAGATAATCTTGCCCTCTACCACATTACCACCACACACCTTTTATTTTTCATTTCTGGAAAGGTTTTGGTGCAGTCTTTGGAAAAATAAAGATTATCCATTTGTGTAAATCTATTGAATAACTAAAAGAATGAATATTTTTCGTTTCACTTACTTCAATGTCTTGAAATATGTATTTGTTTCCTTTTTTTTTCTTACATTATTTTGATTGCTTCTGTTTAACTTTATATTTTGACTCACTTTACTTCCCTTTGTAATTTTAAAGGCCAAATTTTTAAGCATGCCATTAGCAGATATGATACTTTGATTAATAGCTTTTAATTTGATGATTTAGAAAATAACATCAGCACTTTACATGACCCTCTAACCCAGCAGTTTTTTTTTCCTTTTCTGATTCTGTTTCAAACTAAGAATAGCAAAACATTATTGTGTGTACTTTTGATGAAAAGTTTGTTCTTAGAAAAAAAATTACAGAAGGGAATTGGAGCGTAGAGAATGTTTTGTCAATTGATTTGCTGCAAGGCCAATAATCGATTGGTATCCTGCAGGTATTGGACCATCACTGGGTTGTTTTGATGCTATACTAATGGTGGTGTTCTATTAATAGGCATTGTGTGGTACTGGGTAGTTATCCAGTACAATGTTCATTATTAAAACATATGCACCTTACATTATTTTATTTCATTTAATAAATGAATCCCTAAAATGTTAGGGAAAAAAAATACAACCCTGAGCTGGTCTCATAGACACATCTCCTAGGGTTTCCCATGTCTTAACATGTAATGGTGTATGTTTGAAATTATCACCATGACAACAAGAAATAACAAAAATGACTCTGCATAGTATTCATGGCCCGTTTATATCCCTCTCCATTAGAAATGTGGATGTTTTTTACTAAGACAGTTTAGAGTTTGTTTATTTTCCATTATACATCAGACAAGTTGAATCACTGCAGCACACAGACAGTGGCACTGATGCCCGTAGAATGTTATTGTGTTCTTGACTGCTGTTGATAGGAAAAGTGGAGGGAAGTAACTCGGATAAGTCTTTGTTAGATGATGATATACTGCTCAGACCTACAGAACACGCTTCTGACTGACTATATCGTTGTATGAAACTCCACTTGTTATACACAGGCCTTTAGTTCAATAAAAGCCATCAACATTTTCTGAAATTATGTTTCCATGAACTGTAAGCGATGACATTTATAAAGACATGACATTTATAAAGACGGTGTGGTCCATGTCATTACAAACTGCCTGGAGCAATGAACGTTTTTTTCATCAATTACATCCACCTTGGCTCCAGGTTCCATCAGGTTTATGATGAATGAAAAAAATGTTTCCCATACGCTTGATTTGATTTGATATTCCCCCATGAAGTATAGAGTTGTATACTATTTTTATATCGTCTTGTCGCCACCTTTCAGATTGTCACTCACCTCTCAATGTTATTATATGTGTTAACTAATAAGCTCCGTATGATGGCAGATGACTGTTATTATTGAGCAAATAAAGGGGAAAGCAGGGGGGGGGTGGGGTGGGGATGTACTCCCGCGATGTTTTGATCGGGTCCACGCGTTTCCCTTTGGATTTAACCCAGGGGCCACGCCCACATTACTCACCCACCTTAAGTCTCCAGTGTACAAGTGTGAACATTGTCTGTGGCCTGTGGGGTGGTGGTTGACTTGAGCCTGGTGTTAATCTCCATGACACCACGCCCTTTTATCTCTCTCACACCCGGAGATAGTTTTTTTTTTTTTTGTGAAATGTTTATTTCAACAGAATATATTCACATGGTTGGTTTCTTTAAAACTTACCGTGGTAATATGAGTACCGTAATGTTAGCTGTTGATGTTGACAGTTGATTTTTGTTATATATATATAGATACTTGAGAAACATCTGACCGGCACGCAAGACTCGTATAACGCATAATGCATAAACTGGTTTGTTAGGCTGCAGGGGGCGGGGGTGATGGCATACATAAACACTGAGAGTGTGCTGCTAAACGCTTGCACGGGTTGATATATTGAACACTCACATTTCATTGTGATAAGCGCAAACAAATAAATTTAAAAAAAAAAATCCCATAAAGTGATAAATCGTCGGAGCCTAGTGTTAAACTCCCACGTGACACTTATCCTTCTTGACTTATTAAACAGCACAAGGTGAAGCTAGACTATAGATATTTCGAACACCCCACCCCCCCTTCAGGATTCAGGAGGTCTGCATTGGTACGGATACGGTTGACTGATTACGCTGTTTTTTGTTGTCTGAACCATTGATGACAACACACACACGTTCACACAGTAGCTAGTTTTTAGTGGACGGGAGAAAAACATTTGGATTTGGTTAACTAACTGGTTTTTTGCGTGACGACGGATTGTCAGAAGTGATGGTTCATCGATTGGGGTAGGAGGATAAAAAATGGATTCTAATATTTTGCTGGTAGAAGCGCATGCATGGAAAGTAACTGGGACTAAAGGTGAGCAGTAGCTCATTCACAGTGTATGGGGGGGGGAGGCTAATGTTTGTTTCACAAAGTACACAATTACGGTTTAAAAAAATGACAAAAAGTGGAGAAATAGTTATAACCAAAGCGCCCTATAAACCCTACACATAAATTAATTGATTTTTTAAAAATTGAAAATGACAATAATTGGCGAACAGTTTACTGTAATGCGAGTTGTTAAGCTCACATAAATTTTGAGCACTTCACAAAACACGTTGGGATAGAGTAGGGGCAGGTAATCGGTCAGTGGCACTATGTCTTAGAGAATGGCATTCCGCTTTTTGTATAGCAAAAAAAAAATATTAATGAGAGCCGCATCATTGTCAGTCTGACAAGATTTATTTATGAAATAGTCGAAAGGAAAACAAGCGTGCCTCACTGGGTGCCGTAATGGAACCCTACCATCAGCTTGCATTGGGCCACCTCTGTACTAGAGTGACGTAACACTGCTGTAGGAAAAAAAAACATGCTGGGCATGCAGTAATATTATTTTAAAGATTTTCATTATTTGACGGGGCTGTTCTCTGGTACATAAATGCCAGCGCTTAACTTACATAGTGCTTGACATAAAGACTTAGAAGTTATATATCTTTTTTATTTCAGATGTCGGCGTTTGGAGAAAACGATGGATGAAGAAGGACTATCAGAAGAACAGGTGAGACTTGGATCTTTTAATGAGAATACATGCCATGGCGTTATTAAATGGGGCTGATGAACACAGCGCGGGTGTGGTGAAATTCTTCTAATGTGGCACACTCCCCACCTCACTAAAACATTCAGAGGGGGGTGGGGGCTGTTATCGACGCCCCTGTATCCATGTGTTTGGAATTTACATTTTTTTTTTGTTTATCATTGTCAATTGGAGTCTGAATCGTGTGGGATCTCTTAAGAGGTTTTAAATGAACGACTGGAACTCACACAAAGAATGTGTCAGTATCAACGAGGCGCTACGGTGCACTTTCTTTTCTTCAACACCCAATCTAACAAAACGATTGAGGATTGTGTCCAAGTTTAATATACTTTTTTGGAATCGTGACCGGTTATTACGTTTTGATCCCGTTGCCTCTTCCCACTCACTGGACCGTGATTTATTTACATTTTGACTCATGCGCCACAACACGCTAGCGACAACGCTTTACATTTTGGCACCAAAACGTTAAGCCATCCACTAATATTAATTATAATGCAAATGGCGACCATTATCCATGAACCATTTTATGTAATGTGGCCTTTATTTTTGTTTTGTTTCGATTTCTGTGTCATGACCTTATGTTGAACTATGTACCCAACTCTGGCGGTGAACAGTTTGAAATTGTTGTCGCGTGCCGTGTGGAAACTTTCAAAAGTTTATTAAAAAAAATAAAAAACAGCAACCCAAATTCTGTTGTACTTGTAGATAATTGTGTCAGTCATACCACCGCCTCCCAGCTCTCGTGTTGATCCCATTCCCTCCACCACCACCTTCCCTTAGTCTGTCCATAAAACTTCCTTTTTTTTTATCAGCTTCGGTGGCGCGTGACGATCTTACCACAGCTGCCAATATTTGGTCTAGTCACGGTTGAGGTTTTTCAAATAGAAATCTTGGCTGTCGTTGCTCGGTCAGGTGGTGGTGGTGTTTAGTGAAGGTGTGTGTGTGGGGGGGGGGCAAACTCTTGTACATTTGACCGGCGTGCCGGTCCGAGAACAGATGGATGGAATGCCGACAGGAAATCGTCGTCAGATTAAATCGTCCAATTAAATGTAAACGTTATAACATTATTTCACCCTAAAACAGGTGGCGGGCCGGAAGAAAAGTCCGGCGGACCACATTTGGCCCCCGGGCCGTAGTTTGCTCATGGCTGGTCTAGTGTGTGCGTTCCACCTACAGGCGGGACCTTGCGAGGTCCTGACCAGAGGTGAGCGGACGCAGATCCGCAGACTTTTCCGAATCCGCGGACTGACAGCGGACGCTTCGTATGGTTAAGTTGCGGACTGACGCGGATTTTCTTTAGCGTTACCATACAAAATTTCAAGTCATTTAAACAGCTAAATTTCAGCAATGCGGACGCGCGGACTGACTGCGGACCAATGTTGTATGATTCTGCGGACGCGGATCATTGATAGAAATCCGCGGACGCTAAATTTCAAGATCCGCACACCTCTGGTCCTGACATGAGTATGTGATGTCCAGATTACCTGCTTTAATTTTGTCTAAATTCAGTTGAACATCACGCATGTTATAGAGTGTCAAGTGTGTAATCATCACCAAGGTTTAGGTTAGATGACACAGAAAGTTGAAGTGTGTACAAGTGCCATCCAATCCGCTATCTTCATCGTTAATCCTCTCTGTGTAATCACACCATCTTGTGTCTACATCCTTGATGGCCTGCAGTAGTACCCTAATTTTCAGTTTAACATCTTGACTTTTCCCTTTGAACTCCTTGCCAAGTGAAAAAGCCTGTGTAATAGCTGTCCATTCCACTCGGTCCGTTCACATCTCTCAATGTTAGGTAGGATATATAGTGTGCGCCGTTGTTCGCATGACCTTATCCATGTGGCTTTTGGACGGACTACCTTTATCTGACCTTGGGGGTTTCACTGCGTGGTCATTCTAGTACCCCCACCCCCACAAGTGGCTTCTTGATTGTTCGACATATCAATTTCCATTACTTTCTCTCTGTATATGTGTCGATTGGAGGAGGGGGGGTCTTGATCTGCCTATTACCAATTTACAAACTACTACTTAAGACGAAGGTGTTCATTTTTTTTTTGGCCTTACGATTTTCAATTCAAGTGATTAAGAAAATGTTTTCATTTCTCATGATGTACTATATTAACGGCTATAATAAAGAATAATATATATAAAAGCGATTTGGGCTCTGCGTTAAATCGAAAGTAAAGAAAGAATGCAACAGTATTCCACTTTAAAATACTATCATGAACAAATTGAATCTGCCAGAAACCAAAAAATAATCTAGCATAGCGATCAAGTCTAAGGGGATATAACTCTATGCAAAGGTTTTAAGGGGATATAACTCTATGCAAAGGTTTTGCAGAGTACAGCTAGTTTTTTTTTATTTATAATACCCACCTCTCCCATCATAACATCATAAAATTCATTCTTATAACTAACCCCCCCCCCCCCGCCTCAAACTCCGAATGTCTATATAAAAGAAATAACAAAACCTAGACACCTTCACCCTCATGGTCATATTGTATGTGCACGGCACTTTCACTTCAAACCGTTTATCTTTTATCGTTGTAACGGTCACCTTGTTCTCAGACATTGACGTGAGCTAATTATCAAAGTGACTAATGCCATTCCGCCGTCAGTGTTGTCAAACGATATCTGACCATGAAATCCGAACCAAGATGAAAGCCTATGGAGACAAAGTGGGCGGGGTCATGCAGGAGTTGTCTCTAATTGTTCCAAGTAATCATCGTCACATACACACACACACGTACACATATTTCGAAAGATGTGAGATAACAAGAGATTCTGTCACTAAGCTAAGTGTTAAGTGTTGAACAAACAAAATTTACAAAGTTGCACTCTTTTGGAAATGTTGTTGTTATTGTTATCATAGGAAATTAAAAGTTTCTAATGATAACTGCTCATTAAATTGCTTTAAAAATGGCTTGGTCAAAATGTAAATGAGATATGTGTACATTTGACTACATAATGACTGATTCTTCTCATTGAGGTTGTTAGCACTAACCGATGTAATGCACGTCACGGACTTGATACGGATTCCAATTATTTTGAAGTTTTATTATATTGGCTTTGGGGGGGGGAAGGGCACAGATATGGTGAAGCCTATATGATTCTTCTGGCAGCTGCAATCAGAATGTGTTGAAAATACAGAAGGACACAATCCCAACATAGTACGTGTTGATGGTACGAATAGACACTTTCCCGATGTAGTTCGAGGGTCTGTTGCAGGATCCAGAGATTAAATCTCAGCTTAACACATACATTGCTAGATGGCGGACTCAAATAGTTTCTCAAACAGGACAGTTTTGCTCATAGACATACACAAGTATCTCGTTTAAAAAAAAAAAAAATCTTATATTCGTGACGATTCAGTGACGAAGAACTAATCATTTGCCGATATGTATTCCTATAGCACCTTAAATTGAGACATACTGGATGTCTGCGGTCTTCATTTAATATATATTCCTATAGCACCTTAAATTGAGACGTTAAATACTGGATGTCTGCGGTCTTGATTTTTTAAAAACATGATATATTGTCATGCCTATAAAATGTAACAAAACAATGAATTATACATTGACTGGCTGAAGTTTCTGTATTTCTTGAGAGGTTGATATAATCTTTATCTTACAAGCAGGACATACTCTCGCCTTCTTTAGTTTTTATGTTGGTTTATTGAGTGGTAGAAACTTGTGCCCAGAATATTTAGTTCCGGTTTTTTTTTTATTTGCGTGAGGTCACTACTATCTGTATACCAGTAGCTTTTAGTTGGTCATTATATGGTCCAATTTTTTAATTTGACAAACATGCAAACACTTTTGTTTTTTTGAATTAAACAAAAAAAAAAAAACAACATTTCAGTACATTGATGTTAGACAGTTGACACAGATGTAGTTTCTATCAAGAATTCATGTCTATGTAAATATATCAGAATAAAAACATGGGCTTCTTGAAAAAAAAATTGTTCATTTATCAGAGTTTCCTTTATGTGGGAGACATAGCTTCCTAAAGAAAAAGCATTTAATTAGGATCAGATTGGGTCCAATGAATTGTTTAAAAAAAAAATCAATTTCCCAGAAACATTTTTCCATTTTCAGACTCCCTGATCCTTCCGAATTCCCCTATCAGCTATCATCACACATTAATTCATTTGGTTTGGTTACTTTTGTAAAGATCAGTTTTAAAAAAAAAATTAAACACACACATCGTAATGGCCATGGATTGGCTAGCGTGCTGAGGCGTATTGCTACTGCTGTCTCTATTGTGCAACATGATCGAGGCGGCCGTTGGTTTATGATATTGTACCACTTAGCACCCACACAACCACCGAGATATAAAAAGTAGGCCATTGATACTCCGTGAGATTTCAAAGAGATATAAATCACGATTTAAAAAAAGCCCTGTATCGTTGAAACCACTAAACTGTGCTTTTTATATTACACTCTGTCACTTCTGCTTTCGTTACCTTTCTTCGTGTTTATCTTGGTACTCTAGCTCTGTATGCTAGAACCCTGCTTTACTTTTATATTGGTACTCTAGTTCTGTATGTTAGAACCCTGCTTTACTTTTATATTGTACTCTAGCTCTGTATGTTAGAACCCTGCTCTTACTTATATTGGTACTCTAGCTCTGTATGCTAGAACCCTGCTCTTACTTATATTGGTACTCTAGCTCTGTATGCTAGAACCCTGCTCTTACTTATATTGGTACTCTAGCTCTGTATGCTAGAACCCTGCTCTTACTTATATTGGTACTCTAGTTCTGTATGCTAGAACCCTGCTCTTACTTATATTGGTACTCTAGTTCTGTATGCTAGAACCCTGCTCTTACTTATATTGGTACTCTAGCTCTGTATGCTAGAACCCTGCTCTTACTTATATTGGTACTCTAGTTCTGTATGCTAGAACCCTGCTCTTACTTATATTGGTACTCTAGCTCTGTATGTTAGAACCCTGCTCTTATTTATATTGGTACTCTAGTTCTGTATGCTAGAACCCTGCTCTTACTTATATATGTTCTCTAGCTCTGTATGCTAGAACCCTGCTCTTACTTATATTGGTACTCTAGTTCTGTATGCTAGAACCCTGCTCTTACTTATATAGGTTCTCTAGTTCCGTATGCTAGAACCCTGCTCTTACTTATATAGGTTCTCTAGTTCTGTATGCTAGAACCCTGCTGTTACTAGCTGTTAAACAATTTAGAAAAGAAATAAACAAATTCACCCCCACTTCCTGTTACTGTAAAGACACCTGTGTAATTGAAACAAAACAAAAATCCGTGTAAGTAAATCTAACTCGGTTGTAATTGCTTTAGTCAGACTACTGTAACCGTGTTCTATTTATAGCTGACCCCAATTCATGAGAGGAAATTATAATCATCTCATGCAGTAGTTACATTGTTGTCAGTTTTTTGTGAATGTTTTGTTTTTGTTTTGTTTTATTTAACACTTTCAATTAACATTGGACAGCCACAGTTAGTTTTCTAATCTGACCATGATTTTGGTTTGATATGCGTGTTTGTTATTGAGCACCGAGTTGTAGAAGGGAAGATGTGTGAGTAATGGACAAGAGTGTGAGTTGGTCATTTCTGTACATGTCGCATCAGCAGTGACTCATCAGTTTCTTCAACTCAGCTTTACCCCACCCCCTTTCTCCCATCCACCAGACGGGTTTAAAAAAAAACCCACACATCAAGTACTGGATTGAGTCATCATATAGCAACAGTACACACGTGCATATAGCACGCTCGCCGTGTACAAAGTCTGTACATTGACTGTATGTACACACAGATTTGCACATTTATAGGCGATGTGTTTGTCGCCTAGTCAATCATCTGCTATCATTGAACCGTTCAATCAACTTTAAAAAAAAATAGCAGTAGAGAAAATAGATCAGATTGAACTGAGCAGATTGAACTGAACAGATTGAACTGAACATAGCGGCGTACACTTTAAATGTACAAATGGCTGCGAGAAATCTTCTCCCCCCCCCAGTACCCCCGTTTAGTTCATAGAATATGTGCTGTGTGTGTGTGTGTTAACTTAGCTGGCAGACGTCGTTCACTGATTGTTTTGAAACAACTCAGGTAGTTGGGCTTCGATCTCTAACAGTCTTTTCGTCATTGATTCACTTGTGAATTGTTAGTCAGACACTTGCTTCTGTGATTAGCAAGCCTGAACGGAATGCATAGGCCACATATTCAACCCCAAGCATGGATTCACAGTGTCTTCATTAGTCTTTTGGTAGACCAATCAGAATGATGAGAACAAGGTTTTAGTTCAGGTTATTTGTATACAGTTGGATTCATTTTGTTGAAATGCAATTGTTTTCAATGCAGATCAGTAATGTCTGCAGTGCAGCAACACCAAAAAAAAAATAGATACGAATTATTTAATGGATATTGCGACTTTACAGGGGGTGTGGTATAGGGGGTACAGTTAGATATTGATAGAGGTGGTACAGGGGGTACAGTTAGATATTGATAGAGGTACGATTAGAGCATAGTAGGGATACCGTTGAGTGTTGGATACAGTTGGAAATTCATCATGGGAATGCTTGGATGTTGGTATGGGTACAGCTGGTTTTTGGATAGTTAGATATTCACGTGGGATTATGCTGTTGATATGGGTACGGTTGGATTTTGTATAATTTTGTATACATTTAGATATTCATGTGGGAATATTCTGTTAATATGGGTATAGTTGGATTTTGATAGGGATTAAGTTTGATGGCGATACGAGTCCAGATGGCTCCAGTTCCCGTGTCATTTCACTTCATAGCCACCCCCTCCCCCAAAGTGGGGGGTGTAAACATTAGGTCAAAAGGTTATGTTAAATTAAGTGTTTTTTTTTAAATTTATAACGTGGTGTGTCAGAAACATTACTGCCGCGGAATGATGGTTTGATGTGACAGGACTCAATGCGTCTAATTAGTCACCTCCGGGGGGCATTTCACCACCGACCTGAGTGAAAGTAATTACAATGACATGAATGAATGGGACACACTTGTTTCTGTGGAACAGATCGTTTAAAGGGTAATCTTGGTTGATTATAATATATAACAACTTTTGCTTTTTTTTTTTAAATTACTTCTTACAAATAGTGAATATATATGATAGCCGTACCTTTAAATTCTTTTTAGAATTTATTGGAGAAAGTTAACTTTAGATAATCCGAAATGTGAACACTAGTACATTTTTTTAATCATATTTCAGTAAGTATACACATGCAAACTACTTATCGTGCATACATTTCAAAGTCGATTTGGTATTTTTTCAAAAAATTGTCAGCGGTTTTTCTTTAAGAATTAGTTTTGCTGTTTGTCAGTTGTCAGTCAGAGTTATCTACCGGCAGAGGTTCTATGACTCGTGTAAGACAAAACCGACGGGTCATTCATCATACATGGAGACCAACATGTTCTAATCTTTTTTTTTTTGTTACGTTTGATTCATTCACAGAAAAGCGAACGTCGCCAGCAGCACGCCATGAAAGAGACCGAGTTTCTTCGGCTAAAGAGGTCAAGGTTAGGTGTGGATGACTTCGAGTCTTTGAAGGTTATAGGTCGTGGCGCCTTCGGAGAGGTAAGTGCCGCGACAGGTGTGTTTATTTGGGAGGTGCCTGTGAACGCTGGATGGGGGGGGACAAAAATAAAATAACATTTATGACGAACGGGGTTGGGGGGGGGGAGTTTTTCTGACATACTCTACACGTGGAGGTTATATTGATCCTGTATGTATGATGGCAGTATATATACTACCAACTTTGTATACTACTAACTGTGTGGACTGATAGTGAAAATCGGGGGGGGGTGTAATTAATCCCACTGGGCGTGGTCAATTACTATTGTCATTCAAGTCATCGGTTGGTCCACACACTGACACTACACCTAGAGACTTGCATATTAGGCGACTGTCGGGGGCTCAGGTGCAAAATGCGCCCCCCCTTTTTTTAAAAAAAAAATATTATTAAGAAATAAAAATTCGATCAGCTTTAAAATTTACTTCATTGTCCTTTGTACTGACCAAGATATAACCAGACATCACCCTATCAGTAAGCTCCTATCAGCACCACCAACCTCCACTCCCCCCCCCATCCTAATTGAGCTGACCACAGATCTGATACGATCCACCATTGTGCAAATAAGACCGTGGTCCACACTGAGTTGGTACGCGGGGTGGAGGGGTGTGTTTTACTGTCTGACTTGAAACCTGAAAATGTCGATCACGTGTTGTACCATACCCCCTGTCGTTTGTGTTGTACCATACCCACCGTCGTTTGTGTTGTGCCATACCCCCTGTCGTTCGTGTTGTACCATACCCCCTGTCGTTCGTGTTGTACCACACACCCTGTCGTTCGTGTTGTACCACACCCCCCTGTCGTTCGTGTTGTACCATACACCCTGTCATTCGATACTCTGCTCTATTGACAGTCACTGCGAACCTTTAAATGTTGATGATAGCCGTAACACCAAACACATACACTCTCGGTACACTTGCGGCCGTGTTTTGATATTAAATTGTAGAAGGGGGAAAAAAAGGTCAACGGGTGAGTAGAAGGGACACTTAGAGCGGTACCCTGACGTTGATGGCACTCCACAGTCTCTGCCAAGCAGCTTATTATTGAGCATTAAAGTTGAAATACATTTTCCCCGCCTTTGGTTCTGTCTTTGATCAAAACATGTACGTCCTGTACCTGGTGAACTGTCTGTAAAGCATTGATCTCCAGTCCCTACCACCACGCATGTGTTCCTCCTGCTGAAGTCTGTGTGATAAGCTTTGATCATATTGGTAAAGGAAAATTCCCTTTTTTTGCGGCACTTACAGTACACTTACTTACTAACATCGTTCTTATCATACGAAAACGTCATCAAAGTGTTTGTAAAAATAAAACTTTAATTTATAGGTTAACCTATGAAAAGGTCATGCATATTATGTAACCATACTAGCTGTACCCTTGCAAAACCTTTGCATAGAGTTATATCCCCTTAGGCTTGATCGGTAGGCTAGGTTATTTTTTTGGTTTCGGGCAGATCCAATTTTTTCATGATTGTACTTTAAACTGGATTACTATTGTATTAATTCTTTACTTTCGATTTGACGCAGAACTAAAATCGCTTATATATATTTTAGGGTTAGGCTAATTGGACGGCTAACTAAGCCCCTCCCCCGCCCCACTGGCCCCACGTAATTCTAATCAATCTGATGCCATCAGGACCATTGACCCATGTCCGTGAAATGTTTCTGCATTAGCGCCCCCCTCCCTCCGAAGACCTAAGAACGATGAACTAGTGTTACATTATATTAGCTTAATGTTGTGTAAATATTTCTTCTAGTCAGACACTAAAAATCAAATGATTACCGGCAGTCAGTTTGGTATACACAGCGTCAAGAGCAAAGCCTTTCATTCTCCTGCACTATGTATGTGCTTTTATGTATCCAATCAAATCTTGAATGTTTCCAGCCCTCCTTCCACCGCGGATAGCTTACATCCTGGTCGTATATTGTCTGGGGAGAACATGTACTGATGAAAACACCATTCAGTTCAAACCATTTCGTTACTACTACTAATACCCAATTTAACAGGTCATAATGAATAAGAAGAATGAAAGGCGTTACCAGTTACCACATGTGTGTGCGCGCTAGAATTAACAATATATTGACAAAAACACAAATATGTAGGTCAGGGTACGTTAAAACGAAATGCAACGGCCCGTGATAAATTACCCGATGTAACGAATGTTGTGTTTTTTTTTTTACCCCACTGCGGCCACCACTCGTTGTATCGAGGTACTAACATCTAGTGATGGATTTATCTCATGCACATCCGCACAGAGCCGTTATTAGGTCTTTTGGGGCCCTAAGGAGGGACCTTCAAAGGTATGTGTGGGTCATTGAGAGAAAATCTGTCAGTGCCCTGCCAGCACAAGATTAAATAGAAATTAGTTGTGCTGGGGGGGGGGTGCTTCGGCCCGTGGGGGAAGGGGGGTAGACACTTCCATAGATTGCATACCGTTAACAACGGTTCTGGTCTCTGGTCCGTGACCTGATTGAAACGGAAGTCTTGTACCAAATTACACTTATGTTAAAAATGAATATATATATATATTAATGTTAAGGATATATTTGATGACGTACACTCTACTGGCATACATTAACAAATATATCTTAACTAATTCGCCCATTTTTGATTTTTTTTAATCATCGCGCTTTGGTGATTTACAGTTTTGAGTGAACACTTGTTACTGAAATTATGGGCTAGGAACAACTACACAGGGGCTTTATCGATCATATCCACGATTTATTCTCGTCTAGTGGCCACCACAGTTTGTAGATAGAATCTGCACTTTACAAAGTGAAGTGTTCTCTCACCTACCACCATCACCACATGACTGAAATGTACCGATGTCAGTATTGCGTGTACTTCATTCACACACTTGTACTAATGATACATAGGTTGTGTTGAGTCTGGGCGGGGGGGGGATTTAATTTTATTTCCCCTCTCCTTATTGAAATGCATGCGTCTAAAAGTGCGCAGTGGGCCAAATATAGTAACAGTGGTATATCGGTGGTGGTGGTGGATTCCGTCAACAAAACAGGACATGTAACATACGGATAGGCAACAATGACAACAGCATACACGGCTTGTAAGAGAAATACATAAACGACTTCTGTGCTGGACCTAATGAACGAAATATTTCCAATAAGTAACATACGGATAGACAACAATGACAACAGCATACACGGCTTGTTAGAGAGATACATAAACGACTTCAGTGCTAGACCTAATGAACGAAATATTTCCAATATGTAACATACGGATAGACAACAATAACAACATACACGGCTTGTTAGAGAAATACATAAACGACTTCAATGCTAGACCTAATGAACGAAATATTTCCAATATGTAACATACGGTTAGACAACAATAACAACAACATACACGGCTTGTTAGAGAAATACATAAACGACTTCAATGCTAGACCTAATGAACGAAATATTTCCAATGTGTAACATACGGTTAGACAACAATAACAACAACATACACGGCTTGTTAGAGAAATACATAAACGACTTCAATGCTAGACCTAATGAACGAAATATTTCCAATATGTAACATACGGTTAGACAACAATAACAACAACATACAGGGCTTGTTAGAGAAATACATAAACGACTTCAATGCTAGACCTAATGAACGAAATATTTCCAATGTGTAACATACGGTTAGACAACAATAACAACAACATACACGGCTTGTTAGAGAAATACATAAACGACTTCAATGCTAGACCTAATGAACGAAATATTTCCAATATGTAACATACGGATAGACAACAACAACAACAACATACACGGCTTGTTAGAGAAATACATAAACGACTTCAATGCTAGACCTAATGAACGAAATATTTCCAATGTGTAACATACGGTTAGACAACAATAACAATAACATACACGGCTTGTTAATGAAATACATAAACGACTTCTGTGCTAGACCTAATGAATGAAATATTTCCAATGATTACACACCCTTTACTGGCAATATATTTCTGTGCTGTTGTAGTGTATTCACCCATCAGAAAAGGAAATAAGAGTCCACTCAGTCAACACGTGCTATTGTTTTTACAGTTACAACATTCAGAAATAGTTATTCTCGGCTATTAATATTGAATTCTTCCCCTTGTGTTTACCATAGATCCCACACATTTAGATAGGTTGGTTCTGTTTGAACGTTTTTTTTTTTTTTGGAAAATAAAAGATTTCTTTGCAAAACAAATGACAAAGTTTCAGACTGACACTGCAGGCACTGATGGCTTATATGTTGTTGATATACAATGAACGCGGGACACTGGGCCCCGGGGATGGGTGTGTGTGTGTTGGGGGAAGGATCTAACGATTCTATTTTCATTGGCTCATTGACCCATTCAACCAAATGCCAACAACCGTTTTTTTTGTAAATTTAACCTTTTTCTTCCCCCATTAAAACAAAACCTACCAGTACATTATTGTACAAATCAATACTAGACTATAACCTTAGTTAACAGATACAAGTTACATTTCTTAAAACGAACCACTTTAAAACGCCACTGCCATTATGCGAAACATTTTTTTCTCATTTGACTCTGCGTGTGTGTGTTGTGTTGAGTGTGCGCGTTGTATCGTATGTGTGTATGTTGTGTGTTTGTGTTTATGTTGTGTATTTGTGTGTGTGTGTTGAGTGTATGTTATGTGTGTGTGTGTGTGTTTTGTGCTTCTTTCTGGACCTAAAATGTCTACTGGCTGTTGATCAATTCATTCATCCGTTTCCGTGTTGTAACCGTTGATTGGCCCGAGGGGCTGTGTTTTATGGCGTCTGTGATAACCGGCGGACGTTGTTGTTTACCCTGTCACACTGTGACACATGACAGATAACATTCGGTTTGGGTTCATGTGTCGACATGACAAATTCATTCGTCGCCTTTTCAAGTTGCAACATTCTAATTTTTTTTTGTTTAAATGTCAATTCTTTTCAGACTGTTGATGTTTGTTGACAATGCTGTTTTTATTCAGAGAAAAAAAAATATACTGTCTTTTTACCTCTGGAATCCTTTCCATGATTTGTGCCATAAATAGAAGTATAGTACATTGTTTCTTTCTTACAGTTCTTTGGTGGGTTTTTTTTTAACCTCTTTGTTTCGAATAAAAATATTTACCTCACTATCTCAGCTTACATTGATCTAGTCCCGTCGGTTTTGTAACATTAAGTATATTTAAAATGAGCTTCATTAGTCATCATGTACCAGCCGTACCAACCACTATACCACCCATATACCAACTTTTTACTAAACTTCGAGTCGTTTTTGCCATCTGGCTAGAAAATTATTTCAGCGCCCATAGGCGACATTCCTTTTAAGTTGACGTTGTCTGTCCATTAGTGTTCTGTGTTATGCCCTTCCTTATCCACCTGACTGTGCCCGAGGAGTGCATGTAGTAGGGCTTATAAATTGATTGGTTGTCGCCCAGCCTATTTATTCACTTAGACCCTCGGGGCTTGGCGTGCAGAGTTGATCTTACCTAGCCACCCCTGGGGGGGGGGGTTTAAGTTGCCCCTATTGTACATAACAAGCATCCATTTCCGCCCATGTCATTGAGCTCTGACTGAAGGACGTTGAAGCATAATAATAATGGAACTGATGATGTGATACTGGTCGACATCGAGATAGAGTTACTAGTACCTTTGTGCAATGTATGTTCGAGCTCTGGCTTATTTATCTGAGACTTCTCTGCCAGGCAACTAAATCTTTTTATATATTTTTAATGTGTGTGATATTATGCCCCCCATTGTTTTTGTCATTGCACTTCGTTATGTTTATTGTGTCTCTGTTTTAAGGTTCGCCTAGTCCAGAAGAAAGACACGGGCCATGTATACGCCATGAAGATCTTAAGAAAAGCCGACATGGTGGAAAAAGATCAGGTGAGATTTTCTTCTTTTTTTTTTAGTTGAATTTCGTGTGTACATGTAAAGTACAAAATCACCATTTGTTCCTTTATATGTTGAGTCACGACTGTTTGATCGACTCGCACAAGATATAGGATAGGCTGGTATTGATTTTGTTCCCATTCATTTGATCTTACAGATAGCTCACGTCCGTGCTGAACGTGACATTCTGGCCGAGGCTGACCACCAGTGGGTGGTCAAGATGTACTACTCCTTCCAGGACACATCCAGTCTTTACCTCATCATGGAGTTCCTCCCTGGAGGTCAGTGCAACAACAGGTCTCATGTAACCCACTTTCACACACAAGCGCTCGCGCCCACTCCCCCCCCCCCCGATACACTTTCTGCACTGTGCCCCCTGAACCCCCCCACCTTCCCTTTGACATTATTGTAATTAAAAGTAAAAAAAAAAAATGGGGGCCAGTCGGTTGATCTGTGCACTGATGTTTACACACACACCCTTTTAAATCTCTGCTTTCTTCATTAACATTCTTTAAGCCCCCCACCCTTGCCCTTCCCATTGTTTGACAGGTCAACTAATTGAACTTGGTACCTACTCTACATACCTTGTCAAAGTAGTGGTGGTAGTCACACATTGCTGGTTAGTCAACCCAGTGTCTGACCTTTCATTATATCATGTCAGGTTTGTTCTGGCCATAGGGTTTTAAAAGACAATAACCAGGAATGCACTCAAGTCACCGATACTGTTACGTTGGGGTTGGGGGAGCAGGGGTCGCAGACATATGTGTGGGTGCCTTTAGGACTAGATCAGAATTGGGCAAAACTACGGGTAAGTAAAGTACGACCCTTCATGCTGTTAGATGTGGCCTGCACTCTGATCATCTTCGTCAACCTATAAGGGTTAAAATTTTTAATTACTTAAAAAAACACACTCAACTGTTCTGACCGATTGTGGCCTGGGAGGGGGGGGGTTCACAAAATGTCTGCACACACCCATGGGCTAGGCTTAAGTTTATTGTGTGGAAGTTTGACTTCAAATCTCGTTCCCTTACAATGTTAATGTTACCCCCCCTCCCTGCTTTCATATGTATAACGTTTACCATAAGACGTTTGATTAAAAAAAAATCGAAAGCATGTCGCCCGCCGTAACTTTATGATCTGGTGGAGACAGGTCATTGCAAAATATATTTTAAAAGATCACTTAGCAAATGACGGTTCTGGATGTCAAGTATTGTGTAGACATCTATTTAAAAAAATCTTAGTTCCATTTACACACTTTTTGGCCATATTACTATATAGTTTACATGAAATCAATAGAATACCGGTATATGCAACCATATGGCTTGATGGGTTTGTTTTAAGTAGCTGAGAATGTCTGCATTCATCGATGTATGGTGAAAACGTCAGAAAACTTTAGTGCAAACCCCCCCTCTCCCCAGTACAAGTTTTACATATAAGCGACACAAGCTACAGCTTAGTGCCCCCACTTACTTAGTGGCTCCCATATAATTGTCCGAGTGAGAAGTAGTCATATATACTTAAATATTTCACACTGACATTTGGACTCAATAGGGCCTCATGTCTCAAATATCTCAGGGCCGTATCTAGTCTGAATCCGGCACTGCCCCCCACTTTCGAGATGTGCACATGAGACACCCAACAAAACAAAATGCTGACCTATTTAAAAATACTTACTTGCCCTTGCCCTTAATACTTCGCCTGACGATGTTGACTTTTTAGAGCATTTTCGAAAAAAAAATGCTCTATTGTCCCCGTTTTGTCTGTCTGTCTGTCTGTCTGTCTGTCATCACACTAGATCTCAATAACCATAAGTCCTAGACTCATGATGTATATATCATTTTGTAGGTCTTGGCCTGCCAAGAAATGACTTTTTTTCCATTTCGCGATCTGACCTCTCAGGGCCGTAAAAGGGACCTTATAAAGTACCGTTTTTTACTATATAAGCTATATTAATAATGGAACGCCCTATATCTCAGCAACCATAAGTCCTAGACCCATGATGTATATATCATTGTGTAGGTCTTGGCCTGCCAAGTGTACATCAAAAGTCCATTTCGCGATTTGACCTCTCAGGGCCAAAATATAAGAGATTGTTATGTACCGTTTTGCTTATATTTTAAATATAAATAATAAAAGCTAATCAAAGGGGCGTAATCATTATTTATTTTTGTAACAGTTATTCAACATGACTTACTTGTCCTTTTAATATCTTTTTTCAGATATATGCATTACACAATTGAATTTATAAACATTTCCAAAATTTACAAATATTTACTGAAAGATAACAAACGTACTGAAAATGCGCTAACACGTCCTGTGTCCAGAATGGAACAGGCTTAATTGCTTGTTTATTTTACATAGTAAGTTATCACTAGGGCTCGTACATTTTTGTTTCCCAAATGGTTTTATAGTGATCACTTACTGCTTTGACTTCAGCGGCTTCACTCTATGGTGGTTTTATAGTGATCACTTACTGCTTTGACTTCAGCGGCTTCACTCTATGGTGGTTTTATAGTATTCACTTACTGCTTTGACTTCAGCGGCTTCACTATCGTGATGGGTTTTTTTAGGCTGCTTATAAACTCTACATCCTATGTATGATTTTTTGTACAAAAGTAAAAATATACTTTTGTCGCCTATTTTTTTGTTCTCTCTTGTATTTAAATATATTGAGCTCTTTAGTGGTGATTGGAGGGTGTTATTTCACGTCTAATTATATTTCAAACAGAATTTAGGACGTAAACAAGTTATCTATGCTCTTAACTTCGAAAATAAGATTTTCAAATAAACAATCCTACTTCGCGGTAATTCACCTATCTAGGCAGTTTGTGACCGACTAAACGCGAGAAGACTACTTGAAAATCTTCCGTCGTTTTCTGTATTAATTGATCGTAATTTCTTGTTTCATAAATGACTAATACATCTAATGTATTGGTTTATTACGTTAACATTTCTGGTTTACATCCGTGTGTTACACACTTAAGTTTTTTCCGCACCCTATTGTGTGTAAAATAATCACTGAGTGTATGTTGTGCAGAATGAAACACTTGCACAATAATTGACCTCATGCTACGTCTTGTGTGTGTAGCAATGAACACCATTGCACATATTTATACCAATGCGGCCTCTATCGGCCTCTGATCTGTACCCCATCAAGCGAACGGGACGTGTGGATTGTGGTATATAGAGTTCACAACTTCAAAACTATTTTTAGGAGCGCTAACAAAACCCGTGGGCTAATAATAGAGTCAGTCGGTGTGCAGAACATATACTTTCGGTGTCCTGTGCCGTATGTTGTTACTCCCCCCCCCCCATTGGGCTTGACGTCTCTAAGTCTCCACCCCGACCGGTGGAGTTAGGAACACCTTGCACAGGTGATTGTAATATGCCCCGTTCTTTTTGAAAGTTGCCAGGAGGCGGTGCGAAGAAAAACGATGCACGAGAAATCCACCAAATGTCAGATGTTTGCTGTCTTTTGAGTTTTTTTTTTATATGAAACGAAAAAAGTTTCCTGGTTGTTTTTTGTCTGTGTTAACTGATGAGTTAAAGGTGCAAGGACCGAATGATGCCAAGATAGTGTAGACTGTGCATGCAAGACTCGCTGCCGGTTGTAGATTCTAACCTTCACAGCTGACAAGAACATATTCTAGTGATTGTTTTTTTTTATGTCAGACCTTTAAATGTATTGACTGAAATCTTTGAAAAAATTGGTTTCAGTTTTTTTTTTAGAAAAATTAATAAATTAATTGGATATTTTTATCAGTATTGGCTAGCAGAGTAAGTGGCAAAGGTCTTTCGGGGAGTGGATGGGGGGGGGTCAAGCGATTGTCAAGTATCAAATTTCTGTTCCGTTGTTTACCACACCACTAATGAAGTACGTACCTATCGAGTATTTAGTTATATTCGTGTATCAGTTTTAAATTCTCTTGTCTATTTGCTAATGTCAAAGTAAATGTACGTTTTATTTTCAGTATAGTTTGTTTATTCTCATACGTTTGCGATTCGTGACCCACTAAGACACTTTGCCGGATTTTGCGACCCTCCTTTTAAGAAAGAAATAAGAAAGTAAATTCTCGATTTAGTAATGACCGAGACACTGAGATCCAATGTTCTAGAGCACTCGCCATCTTTATTGACAATACCGTGGAAATAGTGTAGTTGAATTGATGTAGGTACCAGTAGACAACCGGTTACTTCAGTGCCGAACCTAGTGATTTGGGCGCCCAGGGTGGGGGGGCCTGTACTCTTTGGAGGCCCCTGCATTTTGACATTTGACACCATGACATGAGATAATGTACTTAATATTTCATGTAAAAAAATTTGGGCCCCCCTCAAGCTGGGGCCCGGGGGGGACTTTTGGATTTGCCCCCCCCCCAGGTACGCCTCTGGGTTACTTAAATCCTTTATCTCCAAGAAGTATTTTATGCTGTAGAGTTAGTCACCACCACCACCACCATGTTTGTAGCAGCGCGTGGTTGACGTCATTGATGCCATATGATACCAGTGTCACTGACTTAACAAGACTATGTTAACAACTGAATTGAAATCTTTTTTTTTTTTGGTTGTTTGTTTGTTTTAAACTTGATATTGACTTTGTTTGATAGCGTTCAGTTTTGTATTTCAATATAGAGATATGTCTCGGGGTAAAAACCCATGACCATTCCGTCCCTGTTCCTTCAGAATAGAACTGAGTTATATCCCTTGCGCGTGGAAGTTACGGAACGTTCTCTTGAAGTTGGAGCTCTGGTCATTGGGAGAATATGTTTATAATGATACTAGCACCTGTATACTCCACCTCCCTAGCCCCACTTTGTTTATTCAAAACCTTTTTAGCAACATTTCTGATGTAGGCGAAATAATTCCAATGACTACAAAACACCTGGCATGGTTGGATGCAGTGACTCTCACAGTATGGGTTCACCATCTCATTGAAGACGGGGTCGCCAAAATATTTGATAATTAATTAATAAATGGAAAATGTTTACAACTAGTTTGAACTCATCTTTCCTTTATTCTGTCTATTGATTTGTTTACTTGCGGGTGAGTAGCGATCCGAAAATTGTTCGAGCACCGCTGATTTAACGTGTTGTAGTTTTTATCACATGGGCCTTTTGGTTGCATATTATGCAATACTTTTTTTGACCATTTCCTGTCACTGGGAGTCTCATTCACGCAGCCCCCCCCCCCAAACCACCGGGTTACGTAATAATTGAACTACTGCAAGTTTGTATTGATGATTGATAAGAAAAAAACAACTCTATAATGGTTTCATTTTGCCAGACTTTTGAAACATACGTCCTTAAATAAAAAAAATTAGGGCTCGGGCTGTCGGTTTGAATTCATTCTCCCTTGGATTGACTTTTACTTCTATGTCCGTGTTACTGTCTTGAATATCTAAATACTGAATTACGTCCAAGTGAAATATGCATCCACTTGTTTGGCAATGTTTTATTTTTTTTTTTCAATAAGCGGGTGTCCAGACCAGTTGCCAGTTAATTTGGTCAACTGGTGCCAACCTTCCATTGTGTCAAGTGTGAGACTTGGTCAATAACTTCCTGCTTCTGTCTATTGATTGGTCTGTGGGTGTGACCGCACCCCCATACCCCCCCCCCCCCCCCCCGCGCTCACTCTCGAGGCTTCCCCCGTTCATTCCATCTCGCATCTATTGAAAATAGAGGTCGGTGCATTCAGGTTGGACTCATTGATTAAGGCTTGATTGATTTAGTTGAATGTCAACTTCACTAGGCTAGCATTATGAAGATATAATTCAATGCACCACCCCCTCCCCCCCGCTCCTGCAATTCTTAACATTCAGTCAGTTTTGTTTGTCTGTTTTGTGTTGGCAATTTTTAACTTTTGCAGTTTCTCTTTCAGTAAATAATGAGCTTGTTGATATTTAAAATCTAAAATACGCAAATCTTATGGTTGACTTTGATTTACTATATGCAGTTGCTTACCGGGGGGGGGGGGCGGTGGATGCGGTCCGCACCGGGCGGCACTTTTTATTACTTTTTGGGGGGGGGGGGGGGGGGCAGCAAAAATGTATAGATTAAAAATTGAAATACCTAAATGAGAGGGCGGCAAAATCGTCTTCCGCCCTGGGCGTCCGATACCCACGCTACGCCGCTAAGTGACTATACTGTGATCCATTTAGAGGTTAAAGTAATCTATAACATAGAAATTATAAAAATGTCTTCACTTTGACCACGCCCCTCCCACTACCCGTTCCCCTCCCCCACCCCAAAGCTATCTAGTGTGTGGCGGTCTCTCCATTAGTCACCCTTCAGTCATCAATACACCTGAGTCTGGCTGATGGGTTACCGGTACACCACCAGGGGACTGGACTGCAGTGACTGTATAGTCATAATCAATACATTGGACTGTCACATCAGATGCTCAGGTCATATGAAGCGTTTTAAGCCATAGTAGTCTAACCCACAATATAGGCTACTATGGCTGTATAAAGGCTTCATATAGTACAGTCAAGTAAGTAAAGTGCCCTTTAGCGGCCATCGGGGAAAGCGGAAATGTTTATGTAGCCAGGGCATACCAAGAGGTAGTGTGGCTAGCACAGCGCCCAATTGATTCACCCAGTTACTTCCTATATTGTTATATATTACATTTACGCTAGAGGTATTTAAAGTCAAACTAGCCTAACTCTAGTTGTGGATTAAAACACTTCATATTATGTTGTGGCGCTTCATATTATGTTGTGGCGTAGAGATTAATACATTTGCTTATTCAGTCTTACCACCATACCATCAGTCTTACCCTCTCAGTCTTACCACCATACCCTCTGTCTTACCCTCTGTCTTACATCTTACCCTATGTCATACCACAATACCCTCTGTCTTACCCTCTCAGTCTTACCACCATACCCTCTGTCTTACCCTCTCAGTCTTACCACCATACCCTCTGTCTTACCCTCTCAGTCTTACCACATTACCCTCTGTCTTACCCTCTCAGTCTTACCACCATACCCTGTCTTACCCTCTGTCTTACCACAATACCCTGTCTTACCACCATACCCTCTGTCTTACCCTCTCAGTCTTACCACCATACCCTCTGTCTTACCCTCTGTCCATCTCCCTCCCCCGCGCCCAGCCCACCTATCTTGACTTCAAAAATATGCTATTTATTTTACTACTCAGTTGTATTTTTGTATTATTTTGTTAATTGTTAGGTTCTTTACAACTTGGTGGGCTAGAGAGGCAATACTGCAATCTTTTATTAGGATGATAATTGATAAGCCAAGATTCATGTGCCTTCTTTTTTCTTATTCCACATACAAACATTTTCAAGTGGAGGGAGCCTACATTTTCACTTTGTTTTACTTCCAAATATTGTTTCCATTTCACTGACATGTTAACATTCATTTTTGTTGTCTTCAGGTGACATGATGACACTGCTAATGAAGAAGGACACACTCACAGAAGAACAAACACAGTTTTATGTGGCAGAGACAGTGCTGGCCATAGACTCTATACACAAGCTGGGCTTCATCCACAGAGACATTAAGCCTGACAATCTTTTGTTAGATAACAAGGTCTGAAGTCTCAATCTCTATTCGCCTTTTATTTATAAAAATCTGAATAGTTATTTCTTTTTTTTATTCCCCAACTTTGCCAAGCAGTTAAAAGAATACATTTTTTTTTAAACACTTTGAGTCGTCTTCAACCATTAAGCTTGCCCACAGCCTCACTGAACTAAATTTGTTGTTTTGGGTTGCACATAGAAACATATGTAGACATCAGGCTGGAATCATTGACCATTCTATTTATTTTCTCCATTTCTAACCTGGCCTGTTCTGGGCCAAAATCATTGTGAAGTCTGAGTTTTGCCTAACTAAAAAATAATTGTGCCAGTATTTTATAATAATTTATACACTTTTTGTTAGAACAATTTCTGTTAACTTCTTCTTAGTATGTTTATTCTTTGGTGACCATAGCTACATGTGTAATCTGTATAGTGATACCTTATAATGGTATTAAACTATTAACACATTTTTAAGAGATTGTATAAAAAATTTCAATATTTTTTTAAAAATAGTTATGTGTTGTAAACCATTGAGCTCCAATATAACTGTATTTTACTAAATTTTGGTTGGCCATTCATTTTTGGAAGCTTTTTCAATTGCATATCAAAATTTGGTATCAATACTTATGGCACAAAATGATCCAATTTAGTTGAATTCATAAACAGACATATACAAGCTATTTACAGAGCTAAATTTCTTTTAACTCTGAGCTTTGATCTAATGCTCGATACATTTTTAAAATTTTCCTCTTAAAATACATGTCTTAAGAATTGTTTTATTATGAATATACATTAATTTTAATATTTAAAAAATTTGAGAGGATGTTTCTAAGCCGCTATTTTGTTTTTTTTTGTTTACCAAGAAGAAAACTAAATAAAATTTATTTTTAAAGCGTTAAGAATAGCTCTGTGGAAAAGGCCACTTAGCTAAAAATAGGTGCGTGACAATTAATAGCAAAAAAAAAAAAACCTCCTTGCCCTACTGCAGCAGTTCTATATAGTCAGGTATTTTTTTTAGCCAGTTATATCAGAGATCAGTGGTGTTAACCTTGATATATTTTAGTTTACATTTCAGTCCAAGTATGCTTTGCATTAAATACATGCATTTCTGAGATTTTTCACCTTTTAAACTACATATTTTTTTTTTTCAAAAATAATTTTTATCACTGTCAGTTGTTCTGTCAAATTTTGTATTTTCAACTTTTTAATTCTTCTCTTTCAGGGTCACATAAAACTTTCAGACTTTGGATTATGTACAGGCATGAAGAAATCTCACAGAACAGATTTTTATAAAGATTTGACATCACACTCTGGTAGAACTTCTAATTTTGGAAAAGATTTAGCAAGTGAGTAATATATATGGTTACCATTAGAAACGTTAAATAAAAATGTTTTTTTTTTAAAGTATCGGCCATCACCATGTGCATCTTTTAAGACTTGTTTATCCTCAAGGTTAGACTTTTAATGTATTCAGGCCAACAGCAGAAATACGTCTCAGCTCTTGATGTATTCAGGCCAACAGCTAAAACATGTCTTTCCTACAATTGGTTGATTGTGTCTGTTACATGTATCTTTTGATCAAAATATTTGTTATGCTGAATTCACAGACAGCTTATGCTTATTTTATAGTTTATATTTGTTATTAATTGTGGCAAAGCTTGTATTTATAATTCACAAAAGGGGAGGGGGGCACAGTTTTTCTCTTTCCTGACACATTTAAACATATACTTTATTGTTACACAAACATGTAACCTCAGACCTAAAACACAGAGAAATCTGTAACAATAAGATTTAATGCAGTCCCTTTTTTGTATTTTTTATGTAACATCTTTTTTTGTTTTTTCAAAGCAATTGCTATTTTTAGAATATTCCTATGTAGTGTGTTCTTTTATGGATATTTACACAACATATTTTCTTGACTAATGGACATTTGATGAATTTTGATGAAAACCATCCTGTTAAATACATAGGTGTTAAATACATATAAAAAATATATGTTTGTACAATTGTAACAAATTAGAGGTAACCTCAAGCTCACTTAAATGAGCTACATATGTATAAGCTGATATGTCCTTTTAAATAATTAATTTAATGTACTTTCGTTGAGCTTTCTCTAATTCAGTCCTGCACTCAGTTTTGTGCACCAAATAAGGAAGAAACATTTCTATAAATAGTTCAGTGTAAATGTTAGCAGACTGAACATTTTACATGTTTTTTACTTA
The DNA here is from genome assembly GCA_021962125.1 of Bulinus truncatus. Lineage (NCBI taxonomy): Eukaryota > Metazoa > Mollusca > Gastropoda > Planorbidae > Bulinus > Bulinus truncatus. The sequence continues at coordinate 1,609,913 of JAGDYQ010000176.1, forward strand.
ACTTTTTGTATTAATTATATGTTGATTCTATATGATAGCACCTAAAATTTATTATCATTTAATTTTTTTTGCTCAATTTTTTTTCCTTATTTTTTTTGTTTTAAAAGATGGAAATCCTATGGATTCTAAAAGAAAAGCTGAAAGTTGGAAGAGAAATCGTCGAGCTCTGGTAAGAGGGCACACAATATCTATGAGAAGAGCAAAAATTTAAAACAATAACTTGAGTGTTTAGTTTCATGGGATTAAAATATGGTTGTTTAAATTGGTAGTCTGTTGAATGTTTTGAATTGTATTAGTTTGACGCAGTTAAACATTAGCAGTTTGTTTTTCCTTCCACCAGGCTTACTCAACAGTTGGAACACCAGACTATATAGCACCGGAGGTGTTCATGCAGAATGGTTATTCCAGCTCATGTGACTGGTGGTCACTAGGCGTCATCATGTATGAGATGCTTATTGGTCAGTAGACACAATCCAGTTTTTTTTTTTTTTTTTACTACATCTAGCGTTATATTATATCTCTTCTTTGGCCACTCTTTGCTTGTACTCACTTTTATCCTTAATGTCTGTTTTATAATTATTACTAGCCCTGAAAAAAAGAAGTAGCAGTATAGTTGTCTAGAAGTTTGTTTAGTTTATATTAATAATATATGAATTATGGCTATACATCTAGACATGTTTGAGTACAAATACACACATTTTTACAATAGCTAGTAAGACAGTAGAAAAATACTCAACAGGCAAGTAAAAGTATTCCGAGGTGCAATTACTCCAAAAATGTACTCTATGCTCTAGTACAGGTAATTGGTAAAACAAGTGCCAAGTACCCATAGCTTGTGTTAATCGTCTATTATTGTGATATTGTAAATTCCTTGCCAAAGTTATCTTGTTTTTTATTCTGTTGAAAGGTTATCCCCCGTTTTGTTCAGAAAACCCTCAGGAGACGTACAGAAAAGTAATGAACTGGCGGGAGACTCTTATCTTTCCTCCAGAAATGCCTATTGCCAATGAAGCCAGAGATCTCATTAAAAGGTTAGTTTTTTACCCTTATGGTCTGTTCATCGTGTAACAGCATACACCTTCTGTTTAACAAAAAGTTCATAATTGACACAATGGATGTTTCTTAATGTACGTCATTTTTTATAGTAACATCCAATAAAAAAATTGTTTCTTGTTTTCTATTTGATGACTGGATACTTTGTGTTGATTTGATGTTTTTTTTAAATTGTTTTATTATTGTTTACTTAGTTTTAATTTTTTTTCTTTTTTATAAATCTAATTCAAAATTGGCTGAGATAAGCTGATGATGTTTGTCTTAATTTAAACTTGATTTTGAGATTGCTGTTATTTATTTAACTTCATGAGAATTATTTTATGTTTTTGCTGCAAAAAAAAACCAACATTTCCCTATGAAACATAAGGTGTGCAGCTAATGTTCAAAATTAAAATGAATGGCTAAACAGAGTAGGTGTAACTATTTTCTGTTCAGTGATTAAAAAAAAGTATAGATGTTAATAAAATATCCATTTTAGTACAAGTATATACAAGCTTTAATTTGTCTATTCCCACTTGTAGGTTTTGCTGTGATCCAGACCACAGAATAGGTAGCAACTCTGTGGAAGAAATAAAGTCTCATCCTTTTTTCCGAGGTGTTGACTGGGAACATATCAGGTGAATAAAGTTTGATCAATAAATATCACTGACGCCAACTGTCTTTTTTTTTTTGTTTTTAAGTTATTTTGAAAAAAACACCAATGCATAAACTGTGTTGGAATTTATTATTATGTTCAGCTGAAGAAAACTTTAAAACAGACACAGAATGCTATCTTCTTTCGTTGATAAAACTCCATTTAACTTACAGTGCAGTTTTGATATGATTGTAAAAAAATTTTTATATTTATTTCATTTTTGAGAAATTAATTTTTTTTAATTATGAAAGTGTTATAAATTTCAAATTTTAATTTCACATCTAGAACAAAAGATTTTCACCTTTCGTATGTCACAGTAGTATCAACACCTGTTATTAAATGACATAGTTGATTCATTCATCTGTATTACATATTTAATTCCAAAGAATGCTGAGCAGTTAAATATTATTTTTAGTGACCATTACGTTTCTAAATTCCAATTTTTTTTTTAAATTTCTTGATTATTAATTTACAAGCAGGAGAGTGGTCAGTAGGAACAATGGTTTACTCATGTTCTCTCTAGACGGGTCAATAAGATCAATACACTGACTTAAAAAAACGTCAGTCTTGTATTCTATTTACTTACACGTTTTATTTCTGTAAGGCAGTTCAATTTTTCTTGTATTTTTTTTTTATATAATTTGGTAAAAAAAAAAAAAAAACAATTTTTTTTTGTCTGCAAACTCTATGAATCTAGCAGTATTTAATTTCTATAAATTTTCTTTGATTTAATCATAAAATCTTTTTATTCATTATTCAGGGAACGTCCAGCTCTTATCCCTGTTGATGTCAAAGGTATAGATGACACATCAAACTTTGATGAATTTCCAGAAATTGACCTCAAACTACGTATGCTTTTATTTTATTTTTTTTATTAATTATTCCCACAACACATCATGCCTAATAGATCCATAAACACATCATGCCTAATAGATCCATAAACACATCATGCCTAATAGATCCATAAATTTGACTTGTTTCTGTGACTCACAAAGCTGACATTTATGTTCACTACACAACCAAGTATAATCTTTTTACAGTACCAGTATCCTCTGATTCCTGAAAAATTTTTCTTCTCTAGATTAGCACTATTTATTAAATCAAACATGCTAGAATATTAGAATGATTAATAGTTAATCTACACTTAGCTATGTGATATATAGCAACTACCTTCTGATCTTTGGACCACATTACAGCTGTATGAGGCTTTTTTTTTAGCCATGTAAGCCTGACATTTCTCACTTTAAATTGTGAACAATGTGTTTCAAAGGTCATGCTATCAGTGAAGTCCAAAGGTCGTGCTATCTGTGAAGTCCCTGTAAGGGTGAGATGTTTATATCTTAGATCCTATGAGACGGGAGACACTGAGGGATTTTTGGCCATGACATGAAAAATTCACTTTATTCTCACCGAAAATCAAACCCAGAACCTTTGTGTTGACAGTCAAGCTCTTTACCGCATGGCCGTTTGTCCTGGTATTATCACTGACCATTCTATTATACCAGAGTGTCATAACTTAGAATAGGTATGATCATTGGGGTCCACATTCACTCATAAATTGGACAACAAGTGATCCTTTGTCAACATTTATTACACTATTTACAATACAAATAATGATAAAAAATAAAATGAAAAATCCATCAACACAGTACAATCTCTGTCGAGCAATTCCACGATCTAATCTAACACCAAGTACTATATCTCATCAACAACAAAACTAACATCCACCTTTCACGTTAGCCTTTATTGTTTAACCCTCCTTTCGCCATCTTAGTTCATCCTCCCTTGTGACCACAACAACCAATCACTTTTCTTTCTAACTTTGACCTTTCACCCATTCATTCTCCACGATCACACTCACCAGGTGACAAGTCAAACAAACACAAAACATATCTACGACTCAGAGTAAATGGAGGATTTCTTATTTGGTCTGAGGTTTTTTTTTTTGGGACCAAAGACACTTCTGCAAAACATAACTCATTTTAAGAAACATTGTGAATTAGGCTATGGTTTCAAATGCCTCACACGTTTGTAAGCGTTTCCTATTATCTAGCACTGTTTAAAAAAAAAATGTTAACATGTTAACTATGAGAGTAAATAATAGCATCTTTGTCAAAATAATGTCATTGAGATAGAAAAGTTTTGATGGTGACATATAGTTTCATTTTAAGCAAATCCATTTATTTTTAATTGACTTACATCCACAGCCACATCTCAACACAATGAAGAGGAGTTTAAAGATCCAAAATATAAAGACTGGGTTTTTATCAACTACACATTCAAGCGTTTTGAGGGCCTTACACAGCGAGGACCTAGGATGCACAAGAGTTGAAAAGGTTGTGTTTTTAGGATTGTAAACGTGTTCAGGCATTTGGTGCTTAGGCTGGATAAATTGAACTTTTTTTTTTTCCTCTGGCTTATTAACATTTATGGTACAGTTTTTCTGGCAGATAATTGTACAATCTGCAACCATTTCAATAGGCCTGTATTTTTTGTCTTTTTTTGTTTCATCCATCATAAATTTATTTGTATTTAACATAAAACAAACGAAAATATTATAATGATTTTTGTATTAATAAGAAAAAGAACAATCCTGTTACAGTCATTTAAAAGATATATTTTCCAAGTTAGTCTGATGATATTTTTTTTTTAGCAAAATGACATCTAGCCTACATGTAAAAAAAATCCATTTGTTCCTTTTCTTTTTCTGCTTGGGTTCATTTTTTGATTTTTCAGTGTAGAAGTTTACCCGATACCTCTTTTTAAAAAATTATATCTCTTATTGCTAATTGAAATAAAATTACCAATATTTATTTTTCTAAATCTTGTTTAAAAAAAATGATTAGATTTTTTTGTAATTACTTGATGATACTTTAAATTAACTAGAGTTGATAATTTACTTTCAGTAAAATATTGTGGTTATGTCTTTTATCCGCATGACCAACTGCTACGTTCATGTACTTGTATCTGGCTTGTTCTTGTTTAGTTGGTTTTTTTTTCTCTGACTCGTAATAAGTTGGAAAATGAGCCACTTACAGTTTACTACACTGTTTTAAAAAGTTTTTAAATTACACAGAAGTGATTTATCATTTGGCATTTTATTGTTCTAAATTTGGGACTGATACATGTAGGCTACATGGTGTATATTTAGCAAAAATGCAATCATTTCATTCAAAGAATAAATTTACTTTTTAATTCTTATCTCTTAATATATTTTGTCATTTTAATATTTCTATCTGTGCAGTGAGAAATCATTATTTTGATTACTTTTTTTTTATCTCCAAATATGTCAGCTTGTGTAAAAATCTTGAAGTCAAATTGCTTCATAGTCCGGAAAATCCATACATGTAATTGTTTACTTTTTTTAATCTCATATTTCATGCTGCTAAGAATTAGTTAAATTTAAACCAAATTCTGCACCTAGAACCAGAATGTTATTTTTACCTTAATAATTGTTTCTTTTATTTACAATGAGATAATACTAGAAGGAATTTGTTTTTTTTTTTTTGCTTTTCTGCTTGAATTTTTTTTTGAATCAGCTGCAGCCAATGTCTATTTGTATGTTTGTTTAAAATAGTGAATAGTTAGGAGAAATGATACATACTTGAGATGAGGTCGATTGAACCACCACCCATCCCTTACCCCCCCTCAGTTAACTGCTGTCCTAGGGCGTCAGGGTGTGTCTAGTGTTAAAATACATAACCTTCTTGACTCACACCTCTGTGATATCACAACATCCTTCATTTACTCTTGTTTGTTGAATTTACTCATGTTGTCTTGGTTTATTGATTGTGTATAATTTGTCTCACTGCAAGGAAAATATTGGTTTCGTGGAACAGTTCTCCACCTTCAACAGAGAGCAAGACACTGACTATTATTGGAAAAAAAATTTTTTCTCATGTTGTTGGTGATTTCGCAGTTTTATCCAAAACCACGTAACCCAGCGCCATGTAGTAGAATGTTTAGCAGGTTGTTCTTTCTTTTTTTTTTTGGCCCCAGTTTGCAAAACATGAATGAAAGGTTGCATCCTGACATGCCATCCCCCCATGATGGCCGATGTATTGTCCTGTCGTGGAGTGTTGTACCATCCATTGAGAAAAGAAATAAAACCTAGAAAACTGACACCGTGTCAAATCCTCTACTTCAGTTAACTCTGTGATCCACATTTATACTGTATACTGACATTCCATATTTTTATCTGATATATTTTAAGTGAAAGAAGAAAAAAACAAAAAAGACAAAAAAAAAGCTAAGTATGATATTGAATTTACACCTTAGACCTGTTCATGACAGAAAATAAAATCTTAAGTGCTGACAATTTCAATCAGGTCTTACAAGCTATGCAGATATTTCACTTTGTATTTTGCTTTCTGTCTTGAAATAAATTGTTCCATTAAGTGATGTCTTGTATTTAAAATCTCATAATTGCTCTTAAAATGAGACTTTATCAAGATTTTTTTTTTTTTTTTTCAAAAACTAAAAGATCAGACTGCAAAATGAATTCTATGAAATAAGTTAGTACCTAGTACAAAAATTGTGAATATATTTTCTTAATAAATTTGTATAAAAATTATCTAAATTAATATGTTTTGCGGCTGTATTATTCTCCAAAAGTTTATTTTAATTGGATAAAGTCACCATTGCTGTTAAAAAGAAATCCTTCTGATGTGCTACTTTATTCTGATTTTTGTACAGGGATGTATTTTTTGCATGTTGTTTTTTTTTTTTGTCTGTGCCATGGGGAACAGCCTTGACCCCAGGATCTGTATTTCAATTCTGCTGACTAATGTCACCGGTAGAACAAACTTTTAGTCTTAAAAAAAGTATAAAAAAATTTGTTTGTTGTCTCCAGTTAGTTTTTTTTTTTTTCTTCTTGTGATGCCACTGTATTGAAGAAATCACTTAATAAATAGATGTATAGGATATGTATAATTGTAACATCAGCTGTCATTGGCTCGTAGTTATCTTTCATTTGTGCTTGTTTATCATTCTATCTTGAAACATGTCTTTCATTGGGAAAAAAAAAAATCTTCTACTTGGTGTTGTCTAAGAAATTTGTGTTAATCATTTTTTTTTTTTATTATTTCTTTGTTAATCGTTTAGCTTAAATATGAAAATCTGTACTGAATGTATAAAGATAGCTAAAAGAATTATAATAAAAACAAATTGATACATCTTCCGTCCAGCTTTGAACTGGTTGGGTTTTGTGGATTTATAATTTTAAAATCCCTGAAAAATCTGGCATATAAGCTGTAAAATGAAGATGGGTGAGAAATGCAACAAAGCAAAGAATTTTGCCATTTTTAATGTGTGCATTAGTCTTGTTTTTTTTTTCTTTTTTAATAGATATGGCCTCTTTGTAAAATGTTGACACCAGTTACTATTTAGGTTATATATTTAATATCCGATATCAATTTGCATTTTTTTTTAAATCAATGTACAAACAAAACTGGTGTATATATTTCAAACAGAACAAAATAAAATTGTAACACAAAGCCATGTGTTGTAAAAATATTTGTGTGCTATAATTAAAGAGAAAATGTTAGTCTTGAATAGCAAACTATTAATATTTTTGGCGTTGTATTATTGGGAAAATATTTTATTGTTTAAAGAAGTGTGACTGTCTATTGCCTGATTTCAGCATATCATTAAATTATTTCAGGTGTTAAAAAACTGTGTTACATTGTTTCTTTTCAGTTTTTGTTTTTTGTCCTATTATATTAAAAGAGGTTTAAAAAATGTCACCTACTTCACTAGAATGCTGATACTGACATCTGTATTCTCTTGTAATGGCTACATGAGATTGTAAATTTATTATAAGCACATAATCCATGAATTATATTTTATACTTAAATCAACCCTGTTTTTTCATAGAGCATATCATTTATTCCTTAACATCAGTTAACAAACAGGACACATTATTTAGCCCCTATTCAACTAGGACATAATCATTTACTCCTTAACAAAGTAGGACATATTAATACCTAATAAAGTCGGACATATTAATACCTAATAAAGTCGGACATATCATTTAGCTTTTAACAAAATGTGTTAACTCAGAAGACGTCAGTGGATAAAATCATTTCAATCTCCTGACACCCATATTCTTGATATTAGAGTCTGGGTCCTTGATGTAAATTATTTCTATCGAACCATAGATGATACATTCTGTGTATTGAGCTGTGAATTAAAAAGTACTTAAGGCAGTATGCTAAAACGACTTCCATTTATTGTTTAATTTTCCATTGATAAAGTGAATAATAGAATTAAAATTTCACTTGTTTGTAAACGTTCAAAAATGTTGTTTTTGAATAGTTCTAATCAGTGCTTTTTTTTTGGAAAAAAAAATTAGGTGCCGGTACTCAGTGATTACGAGTGTGTGCGGAGAGCAGTTTTGCATTTTGTATTGTAATTCTTATTGTGCGCAATTTTAAAATAATTCAATTTTAACAACTTAATAATATGAGACATTAATAATAAACGTTAAAATACAAGAAAAGTTATTTTTTCCCCACATTGAAAAAGGTGTCAGTACGCCGTACCGGCACAAAAAAAGCACTGGTTCTAATGAATGTAGCTACAAAGGTCAAAAGCACAGCACTTTCTGACAATCGTAAATAAGAAATAGCAATACAATTGTGTCGACGTATAGTTGTTTTTTTTTCTTTTATAGATATAGACCTAATTTAAATAGTTAATCCAAAAGTGGCAGTCGGAAAAAATAAATGTGTGTGGGGGCATTCATGTTAAAAGGGAATCAAGTGATCGGGTATCTTGCAAGCTCGAGAGAGACCAATTATGTACGTTTTTAGTTGCCTCCATGCAACCTACTTAAAATAAATGGATTCTGTGAATGTCAAGAGTTTTCGCAGTCACAAGTGATGATACTCCAGTCTATGTATAGGCATTCATAGCTTATTGGCTGGACTAAATAACAGTGGCTCCTTCTGAAATGCGGCTCCCAGAGCTTCAAGTGGCTCATTCTGAAGCAACTCTTAGCATTAATTTAATAAATTAATTTGCTTTTTTTTTTTAAATCAATGTACAAACAAATCTGGTGGGTATATTTCAAACAGAAGAAAATAAAATTGTAACACAAAGCCATGTGTTATGGCAATATTTGTGAGCTAATTAAAGGAAAAATGTTAATCTTGAATAGCAAACTATTAATATTTTAAAAGCGTGGCTCTCATAGCATAGTGTGGCTCCTCCTGACATATGACTCTCTTGGTCTCGTGTGGCTCCTTGTGAAGTGGCTCCTTTTTTCATTCCCTACTAAATGGACTGTGGTGTCGCTTTCATATCATTAAAAAAAAACAATATTAAAAACTCGCCTTGTAAAATAAGTAATGTGTTTATTAATTTATTTAAGTCACATAACTTCATTTAAGCACGTATAATAATACTTCAAAACTACCAAACTTAGCTGTATGACACTGACACAAGATGTTAGAAGAGGCTCACACAAGTGCTTTATATTGTGGGTTTTTTTAACCTCTGCATAGCCTATCTCCTTATTGGCTATGGAAGAAAATAGACAGCTTCAATTGTGTTACAACAAAAACACACACACAAGGTGGGGGAGATAGGTGGGGAGAGATAGTAGGTTGAGTAACTGTAGTCACTTCTAAAACAAAATTAGTTATATTTTATTACGTGTATTTATTAATACATAACGGATTTTCATATTTTTTTTTAAATTTGTATCACTGTTTTAGTATTTATTTTATTTATTTATTCAAGTTAAATCACATTGTACTTAAACTTGACTCTGCTATAAGATTCTCAATTATAAGATGTAGGAATCAGAAATTTAATGAACAATTTTTTTTTTTTAATTTTGTGGTATATTGCATCCTTATGCCTTATGCCATTTAAACGATATTGTACTTGGTGTAAACGTAATAGGAAAATTTGTATTAGTCATGAATAAGAAGTAAATGGCATCTAATAAGCTTATACAGCTCAGTGGGGTAACACCAGCTCATGAAAATTATTTATTATTCATATTTTTAAACGCGAAATATCACGATACATTATAATTGCCTGTCCAATGTAACTTCCGGCTAAATCAAAATAAATACACATGTAGGTGAAAATGATCACAAATCGTAAAATCAGTACATTTTATCAAAATAATTTCTGCCCCGAAAATAAGATATTACCATAAAACATTTTACCTAAAAAGATACAGTTCTTTCTATACCGATCGTTCTATTTCTTTGTTAATCGTTACGATCTATAAAACCTATGAAAATCTGTACTAAACTAAAGTCTAAACTGTAGTCTGTACTAGTGTACTGAAATTACTGAAACTGAATGTATTAAAATTAAGATAACTGGCAAAGAATTGTAATAAATTTAAATCATAGCTGAATATTAATGTAATTAAACTTTGACTAAATTATAGCCTAGCTAATCTGACAAATATACTACTATATTATAGTATATACCTTTTCATTTCAAAACTTTCTGACTTAGTGAAGTAAGTCCTATGAGTAGTATGAGCCTATGAATGAAGGCTATTGTCTGGTTTGGTAAAATTGTACTTTACTTTAGCATGAAAACTTTGAATGGGGTTGATAATTGGCATCGGGCATTGTTGTTTTTAATATAAATTTAACTTATATGAAAAGTGTCATTTACTAATTAGTCTGCGTTAATTCAATTAATAACGGGATGTATCTCCATCTGGTCCATAAAAACCCTTTTACTTTATAATCTTGTTTTCTCTTGTCAACTACCTGGTGAAAGCTTTTCTGCTAGTGTAGGAAGATGATAGGATAGTACATGTTGTGTGGGGTGGATGAGTGAGTGGTGCCCTAATAGTGTTGAAAATGTTTTTGCGCTTTTCAGATTTAGAGTTGGGCACCAAAAATTTAATAGGCATAGCGATAGGGTGCCACATTGGCTAGGTACTGCTCTTGCCAGATAAAACTATATGGAATTATGACTGGGTGACTTTGATTGTGATTGGTGAAGAAAACATTTGTTGAAAAAAAATTGTATCACATTTTATCACAGAGGGACCATTTTTTATTATATTTTTATATTCAACAGAAAAAAATATATCAATGGCCACTGTCCTGCCAATACACTATATGTAGCATATCAAGTGTATACTATATGCTTCATTTTCTGTGTTTTTCATTTTAATACACCTATGAAATTTCAAACCATTAAGATTCAGCTAAGAGCAAAGATACAGCAATAAGATTTTGATGATTTGATTATAATAGTACAGTTAACTAAATTTGGCTTATCAAACCAGATTTGTCTCAGAAATTCTTGTTCATATGTATTTTTGGCATTTACTTGTTTATTTGTGGTTTTAAGTTTGTGTAATTGAGTTCAGAGAAAGAGATAGTCAGTGGGAAGTCTATTCCAGCTCGTCCACTTTTTACTGTTGCACCTATAAAGGGCTCATACCAGCCCTGAATGTGAAAAATTCAGGATTAAAAAGTGACACTTGTTCATAGTGTGTGTATGTACATAACTAGTGGCTGTGTCCTCCCCTTCACCTACTCAACACCTAATGTCATTCCCTATTTTGGTGACTGTTGTAGTATTTTATCGCTCATCCACAGGGTGGATTTTAGTAGATTTCTCATTTTTTTTTCATCTGGAAAAGTAAAGTTTCCTTAGCCCAAATGGGCTATCAGGGTAGATGAAGTTAAGAATTCATGTTTTTATAACCGCTGCATATGAAGGGATTGTGTGGTTAGCACAAAGCCCAGCCACCTTTACTTCCCCAACTTAAGCCAGGTACCCATTTAAGGCTGGGTGAACTTGTGGGATGACTTTGAAACAAATTTCACCTGGAAAAATTTCCATGGGCCTCACAGAAGATTGAACCCAGCACTCTTAGGTTGACAGTCGAGTATCTACACCACTCGACCATCCGTCCTACTTTTCTTATAAAAGTCCTTGTGAAAGTTGGCAAAATGTAGGGAAAGGATTGTTTCTTTTAATATAAGCTGGAAACCCCCCTATTAACTCATATTTAATTTATAAAAATTATTTTTACAGTAACACCAAGTCATCGAAGTCAGAAAGTAACAATGGCTACCTTTCACAAGACATTGAGAAAACACATTTTCCTGCATCCGTCTGATATGAAAAGAAAGTATCATGCAGTGAAATCAACACTTCTTAGAGATAAACAGAAGTACTCTGACAGGTACTGATACAAACTATTGGAGATTAATAGAAACATTTGGATATGATTATTTCCCTTTTCTAAAATTAAGATTAATGTGTTTATATAATTATAAAAATTAGTAAATTTCAAAAGTGGCAAATATCTGTGAGAATACCTGGCATATTTTCAAAACTGTTCAATTTACTGGTACTTTAATTTTTTAATAATAATAATACACATGACGTAATGGAAAATTCCTACTTAAATTATTATTATTTTTTATCTTAATTTTTTAAAATAATTATCATTATTTTAATGACCGTTTTTATCTGTTTACTTTGGTCTTAAAACAAATTGTACATACTAATGAAGTTTTTTTGAAAATTAATGTATCCAAAAATTTATTTCTTTTTGCAGTTTTAGCATCTTTATTTTTTACCTAATTACAAACAATTTGAACAAAAAGCATGCAATGGCTGTGCAAAAATCTATGATTTTTTCACCTTTACTCTGATTATTGAAATTTAAAAAAATTAGTTATCTCTTTCTCTTTTTGGGACAACTTTTGTCCCCTAACATCTCCATCTAGGAAGAATTATTTATGAATCATACTTATCCTACCTATTTGAGCTATTTTTGACTTATACAGACATTGGCTGTGACAAACAACATAAATATCCAATTATTTCAAATTGTTTTGGCAAAAAAGCTTGAAAAATAAATACATGTATAATTTTCTTGAGATTGGGCAGTTTTTGTACAGGTTTTTTTCATGTGTTATCTGTTTTTCTGAAAGAGCTAAGAACTTTTTTTTTTTACTGCATATAGAAATTGATTTATATGTGCCAACAATCAACAATGTATGAAACATCGGAAAATATTTTCAAATATCACCACATCATAAATGCAACTTTTTTTTAATTACATGGATAGTATGATAGACATTGGTATTATCATTTTACTTCTACGTCTCTTTGACCTTATTTCTTTTATGTAGTTACAACAAAATATCAAGAATACTTTGAAAAATGACAATGAAACTGATGGAAAGATACAAAATAAAACAAAAGAAAAATTCTGCAGTATTATTGAGGACACATATCATGTCATACTTCTGTAACACAGCAGTAGTTTCTGGTGTCACATGCAAACTGTTAGAACAGCCAGCAATTGTCTTATAAAAATGTCAATATTCACTTTTATATTCCTTTAATAGCTATAATCTTTATACATACAATTTTTCTAGATTCCTTTTCGAATAGTCTTTGTTTTAATAACTATGATTCTTTAAGAGATATTTTTAAGACTCTACTTGGGCTATTCCTTATGCATAATCTACTTGCTATAAACGACATTATTATTAGTGTTTTTACTGCAGGTCTTTTGACCATAGAAAATATTTCCTTAAAAAGAAAAATATATATTGATCTTTCTATTTTTCAGTTTAATTTCCAAGAACTTAATAAAATTTTGGATTTTTATTATTTTTTATCAGATTGGAAGGTGCCCTCTTGAATGTTGACAGCTTAAAGATTGTTGGGGATAGACACCTGATAGTTGAGGGCTACCATAGTATGGAAGTAATTGCCAACTTTCACATTTTCAGTCCCAGACCTGGACAAGTGCTTGAAGGTGTAATTAATAAGGTAATTTTATAGATATGTTGTACGACACTTTAAAAAAATCTCTTTGGTTGGCACTGATGTAATACCAGTGATGGGCAAAAGTTAACGAAAAAGCAATTAACTGAAAGTTTAACAAATGTTTTTTAGTTAACAGCAAAGTTTTAAATAGTGAAAATGTTTGGTTAAAAGTGTAGTTCACCTAATTTTTTTTGGTTACTAGCTAAGAAGTTAAACTAAAATCTTTCAGTTACTTTTTTAATATTTTCAGAATGTATAATTTTACTAAGTATTTTGTTTCATCTTCCAGGTAAAATTTACGTGATGCAAGTATGTAAAAATGCATTTATCAGATTAGTCTAGTAGCAGAAGTAATGCTGCAGGCTTCGGGCTTGTAAATTATTTTTTTTATAATCAGCCTAATTCTAAGGCCTCTAGGTAACAAATGTTACAGACTCCCTCAGCTTAATTGACCACTGCTCCACATCCTGTCACAATTCAGCTACCCCAAAGACGTTACCTAATAAGTGAATGACCCCTTTGTAGACCTATATCTAAGCTACTCGTAATTGAAAAATAATTTTTTTTTAAAATCCTTTGACTATGATTCACTTTTCACATAGTGATAAATCAAATTTTAATGATAAATTATTTTTAGCTATCATGGATTAAGTGGCTTTCTTTTCCTAAATTTGTTGAAGGATTTATAAAGAGTAATAGAATAGTTCCAAGTTCTTCAAGAATTTGGAGCCTACATTTAACAGTAAATTTTGTTTTATGAATTCAAGTTCTGATTTCTTACAATAGGCCCTAGTTTGTTCCATTATAAAGATGTTCATCATTAAGTCATATCATCGACTGATATTTGATTTAATTAATTGTCCATAAAATTTTCTAAAAAAAAAAATTTACTTATGCAAAAAAAAGTTGAAAATAGTGAGAAAAGGTTAAACTACTTTTTTAGGATTAAGTTGTAACTGTTTTTAAAATTATTTGCAAATAAAAGTTCAGCTAAAACATTTGTGCGCCCATCACTGTAAAATTCAGGAAAGTTTTTCCGAATATCTCAGTTGGCTCTTATTTTCCTTTGACATCTAATTATCTTGTAATAAAAAGACAAAAATCTAATCATAAGGATCTATTTGGTGACATATTGCACCAGTTGATTGACATATTTTAATGTTTATTTGAGAATCTTTCCGGTTACCTTTTTTTAATTAATGTTTTTCAGCGCAGTAAGAGTCACATTGGCTGTCTTGTGTTGAATACTTTTAACGCAGTATTAACACAGCCCCCATCCTGTGATTTGAACCCTGCCATAGGAAGTCATTGCAGTTTTGAGGTGACCGAAGTTGTTGTTGACGGTGAATTGATATTTATGAGAGGAACTCTACAGAGGTATGTCTACTTACTAAACTGAAGTTTCTATGGTTAAAAAAATTCAGGTCTAATAGTCATAAATAGAAAAAAAAACTTGTGTTGCAAGTAAAGTAAGTTCCTTTAGCCCTAACGGGCCATCGTAGAATTCATCTGCTTCTATAACCTCGGCATATAAAGGGATTGTGTGGTTGGCACAACGCCCAGCCGCCTTTACTTCCCTAACTTAAAGTCAGGTACCCATTTAAAGCTGGGTTGACTTGTGGGACGACTTTGAAACACATTTACCTGGAAAAATTCCCATGGTTCAGACCAAGGATCGAACCCAGGACTCACAGATCGACAGTCGAGTATCTACACCACTCGGCCACCCGTCCCACTGTTTTGCAAGTCATTTAGTAATTATGTAAGATTGGAACATTTTAGATACATTTCCCTTTTGATTAATGCACGTTTTGACTGATTAAATGACTTGTAAATCATTTGGAAGACATTTATAAATGAATTTTTTTTTTACTTTTCCGCTTTTATTAATGACAAGGCTTAAATAGACACTGTTTAATTCAGCCTCAGCATATTTCAGTTTTCAATTTCTTTAAATGATTCCGATTTGTCATTTTCTGATCATCAGTCAAGCTGGAGAGTGTAATGGTACAAAGCTCTTTACACACTACAGTTAATGAGAGGATGTCTCCTGTGTTTATTTTATAGATTTTGAACTTTTTACACAACCACTTGCAGTTTTGAAATTTTTTTTTATAATCAAGAAAATAATTATTAATGAACAAACAAATTAATATGATTTGTGGATTATATTTAAGTAAAGTAAAGTTCCCTTAGCCCAAATGGGCCATCGGGGTAGATGAAGTGTAGAATTCATCTGTTTCTATAACCTCGGCATATAAAGGGATTGTGTGGTTAGCAAAACGCCCAGCCACCTTTACTTCCCCAACTAAAGTCAGATAATCATTTAAAGCTGAATGGACATGGGGATTTTCACCAGGACCTGAAAAAAATCCCAAGGTTCTCACTAAGGTTCAAACCTGGGACCCCTGAGGTAGACAGTGAGCGCTCTACACTGCACGACCATCCATCTCTGGATTATATTTAAGTGTCTGTTAATTCATTGTTTCGAAATCCAGCACTTACATAGGGAATAAACCTCAAAAAAAATAGGTTTTGAAATAGAATTATGAAACAGATTATAAAAACATTTTACAGCTAAATATTTGCAATACAGTAAATTATAATAGGATGTCAATAAAATGTTTTAACAAAAACATTCTTGTAAAATTGTTTCTTTTTTTGAACACTATATTTTAATAGTCAATATTAATTAATGGCACCAGTTATTTCGGAATGAAAAATACAAAGTGGCAGAACAGTCTAATGCTAGCTAGTACATGTATCTCACTTCAATGTACTTCATTAAAACATTTTTTTGGTCAAAAGTTTTTGGTAATGTACCTGTTCAATTTTTTTTTTAGCTTTTTTGTTTTTATCATACAGTGTATCTCAAAGCCAAGATTCTGTTGAGATGAAAGTAGAGAAAGTTGATGTTGTAGAAGAAAGTGAGGAGCAGCAGAAACCAATATTAAGCATGCTCACCTCTGCTACCCAGCCCAGGCTTTGTGATACACAGACCTTAAAGAAGCACACTGATGCCATTTCAGAGCCACATCAGTCCTCAAACAATGAGGACCTAATTAAGCAAGAAATACAAGAAATCGAACATTCTAAAAGTACGTCACCACAGAAAAAAAGAAAATTTCTCAGCTCCACACCTGAGACTTCAATAAAAGTGAAAAGGCAAAAAAAAATCTCCATGTAATGAAAGCTGCTGTTATAAAATAAAAATGTTACTTATATTTCTAAATATTTTTTTTTTTTTTTCTCAATTGAACATCCTCAATTTATGCCATCTTTTATTGGTTGTAGAAAATCTTCATCTATGAAAATTATTTTAAAATCTTTTAAAACTGAGGGCTAGTTGCTTCATAAATTTTTACATTTGGTCAGGAAATAAATAAAAAGCTGTCAGTGGCCTCACTCTCCTAATTATTTAATGTAATATCTGCTTTATTTTTTCTGTCCTTATTCTCATATGCTTTGGCATAATTTTTGATACAACCCACAAAAATACAAGTAGACGGGTGGTCATGCGGTGTAGAGCGCCCGACAGTCTACAAGAGGTCAATGTAATTACATTGGTCTTTTTATTTTATGTTATGAATTGGTCTTTTTATTTTATGTTATGAATTGGTCTTTTTATTTTATGTTATGAATTGGTCTTTTTATTTTATGTTATGAATTGGTCTTTTTATTTTATGTTATGAGAATTAAAACAAAAAAAAAACAACATTTATTTACCCAAGATGCATGCAAAAGGCCATCAATATTTAAACAGGAAACAATAAGTTAATGGGGGACTACTCAAACAAGAATATCAGTTTCACTACATAACATCATGGTCAGAGAGGTAACACTTTATCCAAACTATTGAATGTATTTTCCATTTGATATTTATACAGTTCAGTCATTGGATGCATAGCCTGATAGGAATATATGTGTAATCTATACTTGATTTAGGATAAAAGAAAGTTTATTGTAGTGCATGGATGTCACAGCTTCAATAGAAACTTTTCAAAATATTTGATATGAATTTTTACTTCCTAGGCTGATGGAAGCTAAGTCAGCAAGCCTTAATGAATCTAATTACATGTATTAATGTACGGGCATAATATGTTGCGTAATATGTTATTATGATTTTAGGTTTGATGATAATAATGTAGCTAGAGACCAGTGGCGCAACCGGGGAGGGGGGTAGTGGGGCTTGAGCCCCCCCCCCCCCCAGACCAAATCATCAATACATATTTTACTATATAAAGTTACTAAAAAGGCTGTCAAACTGTCTTTTTTCTATATGTGAGTCCCCCCCCCCCCCCAGGATTTTTTGCTGGTTGCGCCACTGCTAGAGACATACAACCATTTCCAATCTAAATTTTAAACCTTCAAGCCAAACAAACTTCATAAAAATACATGAATCATGCCGCTTTTAACAAAACGCAAATTTACTGTTGTAATTTTTTTAACAAAATTTACAAATCTTAAATAGACCTCAAGGTGACCCCTAACTGACTAAAGGCAGAATAGTTTACATTACAGGACTAACAAAAAAAATAAAATAATCTTGTGATTGTGGACCCTTCAAACTTGGGCCACCCCGTCGACACTCAGGTTAATATTGACAATGGCCCATATGTATATCTTTCAGCAATAAATTAGTGAAGGCAATAATTATAAGCTTAAAATTTTTAAATTAAAAATCAACAATATGCAGTTAGATAGAGCAGTGCTTCTCAAACTTTTTGAAGTCCCGGCCCCCTTGGAATGTCAATCAATATGTCGCAGCCCCCTTGGAACGTCAATCAATATGTCGCGGCCCCCTTGGAACGTCAATCAATATGTCGCGGCCCCCTTGGAACGTCAATCAATATGTCGTGGCCCCCTTGGAACGTCAATCAATATGTCGCGGCCCCCTTGGAATGTCAATCAATATGTCGCGGCCCCCTTGGAACGTCAATCAATATGTCGCGGCCCCCTTGGAACGCCAATCAATATGTCGCGGCCCCCTTGGAACGTCAATCAATATGTCGTGGCCCCTTTGGAACATCAATCAATATGTCGCGGCCCCCTTGGAACGTCAATCAATATGTCGCGGCCCCCCTATTTTTTTTTTTTTTTTTGGTTTAAGATTGCCTAAATTTATAATTTTAAACTTCTATATGCAAACTTTTACTAGTCAATACATGCTTTTTTCTTATGTTAACTTAACAATGAAAGAGTGAAAGGATGCAACATATATTAATACTATTTACATACAATACATTAGGTTAATTATATTTTATGTGTCACATTTACCGAAATTCCACGGCCCCCCTCCGGACAGTCCACGGCCCCCTAGGGGGCAGCGGCCCACCACTTTGAGAAGCACTGAGATAGAGAATCGCTAACAAAAGTCACAAAATATTTCACCTCTATCTGAACTGGACAATGTGCACATGTTTGAGGTTATATAGTGGAAAAAACAACACTTTTTTATGAGCCACATCATAGTTAAACAAAATTTAGAAATTTTAGAAAAAACGTAATGGAAGATGTACTAAAGTTGTTTGGCTATCACTGCTTTACAAGCTTTGTATATAGTATTGCACTATAGATTTCGACAAACCCTTTGGCGTTCTACTTGATTCAACTAGGTGTTTGACTTGATCCAACTAGGTCTTTGACTTGATCCAACTAGGTCTTTGACCTGATCCAACTAGGTCTCTGACTTGATCCAACTAGGTCTCTGACCTGAACCAACTAGGTCTTTGATTTGATCCAACTAGGTCTCGGACTTGATCAAACTAGGTCTCTGTCTTGATCCAACTAGGTCTTTGACCTGATACAACTAGGTCTCTGACTTGATCCAACTAGGTCTTTGACCTGATCCAACTAGGTCTTTGACCTGATCCAACTAGGTCTCTGTCTTGATCCAACTAGGTCTCTGACTTGATCCAACTAGGTCTTTGACCTGATCCAACTAGGTCTCTGACTTGATCCAACTAGGTCTCTGTCTTGATCCAACTAGGTCTCTGACCTGATCCAACTAGGTCTTTGACTTGATCCAACTAGGTCTCTGTCTTGATCCAACTAGGTCTCTGACTTGATCCAACTAGGTCTTTGACCTGATCCAACTAGGTCTCTGACTTGATCCAACTAGGTCTTTGACTTGATCTGACTAGGTTCCTGGATTTTTTTAAAACGTATTTCAGTTTTTGTGCTTTTTCTAATTTAATAAAAAAAAACAACACTATATTAAAAAAAATAGGTAAATAAAAGAATACTTAATTCAATACTTCGCTTAAAGATAAAAAAAAAACTTTTCACTAAGTTAAATGCAGTAGATAAAGTAATACAATGAAGTTATATATAGTCACAGCAGTTCAGCAGGATTATTTTTTTAAATTAAAGTTTGCTTTTTAAAAACTGTTATCTGTGCTGTATTCCAGTTAAAAATGTCATAAAGCTATCTTAACTTGTTAAATAGTCCGACATAAATCTATGACTTTACGACATAGTTTTGGTGAGTTCCGACATGCAATAATGAAGACTTTGTACTAATGGCTATATTTTCTTATAACAATGATTACATTATATCGTTACTGATATTATTTTTTGGTCAGCTGCATTATTTTTTTTTCCTACATCGTGGTA
Organism: Bulinus truncatus; assembly: GCA_021962125.1. Classification (NCBI taxonomy): domain Eukaryota; kingdom Metazoa; phylum Mollusca; class Gastropoda; family Planorbidae; genus Bulinus; species Bulinus truncatus. The sequence continues at coordinate 1,629,999 of JAGDYQ010000176.1, forward strand.
TGATCTGGGGGATAATGGGGCAACTAGCGTTTCTAAACCCCAGGGTGGGTACTATTGAGACAACTAGCGTTTGTTAGCCCCAGGGTGGGTACTATTGAGGCAACTAGCGTTTGTAAGCCCCAGCGTGGGTAATTATGGGGCAACTAGCGTTTGTTAGCCCCAGCGTGGGTAATTATGGGGCAACTAGCGTTTGTTAGCCCCAGCGTGGGTACTTATGGGGCAACTAGCGTTTGTTAGCCCCAGCGTGGGTAATTATGGGGCAACTAGCGTTTGTTAGCCCCAGCGTGGGTAATTATGGGGCAACTAGCGTTTGTTAGCCCCAGCGTGGGTAATTATGGGGCAACTAGCGTTTGTTAGCCCCAGCGTGGGTACTATTGGAGTAATTAGCGTCTGTAAGCCCCGAGACGGACTTCTAATATGGCATCCGATTTTCGTGTCATGACTTTGTAAGTGCTGATGGTAAAAAATTAGACCAACGGCTCCCAGCCCCCTCCCCCACCCCCGGGGAACGAATGTTTCCGGGCCACCCAAGCAAACATTAAACTTTCTCCTTTTTATTTATTTATCTCGCGAATGTGAGACTTTCTATGGACGAAAAAAAATCAAGTCTCTTCCCTCCCCCCTCCCCCCCCCCTACCCCGTTACAAACGCTGACCGTTCCGTGGCGAGAAAAATGTTGGGGGACCACTGCATTAGACGACCATTAGTATGTTTACATCTACAGCTGACTTATGGTGCATACATACCTTTTATAACTAGTAGACTCAGAAGAAGCAATCAAATGCAGGCATCAAGAGAGAGAGAGAGAGAGATAAAGTAAGATCTATTTATAATTACAAACACGGACATAAAGAATGACATACATATGCACAGATATAAACAAGGAAACATACATAAACATAGATGCTATATACATAAATCAACACACACATAAAAAAAAACATTCATTAAACATAACCGCATTACATAAACATACGCATACTTGAACATACACATACAAACAATAAACACTCATATGACACACACACACACGCAAATAATAAAAACTCAAAAGATAAACACACACACACGCAAACAATAGACACAGAATCAACGCACACACTCAAACAATACGATCTCACAGAATTACAATCCACACGCACAGACAAAAGATTAAGAGCACATATAATCACCACACAGACACACACAAACAATAAACACATACATAAACACACGCAAATAGACACTTACATGAACACTCACAAACAATAAAAACTCACATACATAAATAAACGCACGTGCAAGAAAGTGTCGGTTTTAAAAGGTAAGCACTCACATCAACTCCCACACATAGACACCTAAACACAAAGACAGTGACATCATCGTGGTTCACGCCCACATGACACGACATCAGGGAGTCAAGGTTGTGCACTCTTACAACGTTTAATCAGGACATGAATGTCAGGCTTGTGTTCAGAGATACCTGGGAATGAGGCAGCAAGTCACAATGTATAACTTAACCTTATTTTATACTTGCGTTAGCTCTCTCTCTCTCTCTCTCTGTCTCTCTCTCTCTCTCCCCCTCTCTCTCCCTCCCTCCCCAACCCCACCACCCATTAAATCTTTACAATGTCTCATGAAGTATATTGGCTGTGTAATTACACTGACCTTTGATTACAGCAGTGATTCTCAAACTTAGGCGATTCCGTGACCCACTGGCCATCTTGTTCGGATTTCGTGACCAACTTGTTAAAGAGTATAAAAGAAAGAAAAAACTAAAAATCAATTGAACACATTCTCGTTTAGTAATCATTATCATTTGATGCGAGCCACTTGAAATCAGCTCGCTACGGACACATTGAGTACCACTGACGTGATCTGTACTACTGTCCTGTAGCAAAGTCGGCCGTATCTGTACTTGTCAATGCGTGAAGAATGGGAGAATCACAGATGCTGGTCTGAGAGGAGGGATGGTTGTAAAACTATGATATCACAGAATTTTCCATTCACAAGGCCCGGGTGGTGGTGGTGGTGGTGGTGGTGTCTGAGGCGGTCGCCTTAATGTTCACCACTCACAGGGTTGAAAGGTCAAGTTTTATTTACATATGCTCATGCTCATGGGTGCTGGTATATACTACACATGGAACTAATGTGTTTAATGTGTTTGATTAAAAAGAAATCACAAGAAGAACCGCAGCCTCTATTTATCACACTTATAAATTAAAACACATATATAATAAACACGGTCTTTTTAATTAGGTATTGTGAATAACAAGCTAGACAAACCACACCAAACGTAACAGGTAAATGTCGCTGAAACATCAAGTTGCAAAAAGAAAAAGTAACTTTGTCCTATCAGTAGATAATCTAAACTAACATCAACTAATATCAAATTAGTTTCGAATAATCCATCGATGAAATCAAGGACTGATAGCGAGAGTCAATATTAGTTATATAAGTATCATCAGTAATTTTTTTTTTACATCAGTCAAACTACATAATACCACTGGGTGTAGCGGTAACTTTTACATATTCAAATATTTCATGCAGACTTTGACTTAAAAAGTCTGTCGTTTATTTATTTCTGTGGTGAAACTAGTAATGAAAAATAATTGTACTGTACTGGAACAAAATTCCCAAGTCAGAAATTTGAAAAAACTGAGCGCGTTAACATTGGGGGCAGTTATCGGGGGCCGTGTTAATCTGGGGCCCTTCCTGGAACTTACCCAGTGGCCCCATGACTATAAGGGCCCCATACTAATCGACCATTTTTATTTGTCTATGAGCGGTTGTCGTAATACGTCACATTCCTCAAAAACCAACTCACTGCTTTGCCCTTGGGCCCATGATTTTTGGTAAAATGGAAACTATATTTGTGTGTTTGCGTGTGTGTTGGGGGGAGGGGTATAGTTGTTAGTTTGGTGACTGTCTGATAACTGACATATGTAGACTACATGACAACCTGATAACTCATTAATTAGGCTGTGATCTCTGGTCTTCCTTATTGTGTGTGTACAATGTGCCAGACAATGTGTAGTGTGTAGTGGAGATATCACAGCACATCTGTGATGGTCCACTGCTCATATTGAACTCAGTTGGATAATAGGTCAGATGGTAATAAACCAATTATTTGATACAAACAAACAATTATAGCCATTGTGAATTACAGGTAAGATTCTTTTTTTTTGTTTCAGGTGAACATAAAAAGTTGACATAAATTTCGAAAATCTACAATTAGGCTTTAACATCATTTATATCATAGACTATAACATCATTTACAACATATATTATAACATTAATTATAACACTGACTATAACATCAATTATAACACTGACTATAACATCAATTATAACACAGACTATAACAACACTTATAACATACACTATAACATCAATTCTTTTTTTTACGTTTTATTTAAACACATACATTTTTTTCTAAGTTATATTCGAATAAAGTAAATGAATCTTTATTTTAGGTAGGCCTACCAATCTTTAAGTTGTAAAGTGGTGGAACACAAAGAACAGTTGATAAGGAGAATATGTGACTATGAATAAAATAGTAAAGTCAAGAGCAAAATGTGTTTAAGTCCAGTGGGGAATGTGTTTAAGTCCAGTGGTTCCAATGTGCTTGAATTTAAAACAACGTGATTAGAAAACAAACACACAAACACTGAGTTCAGAATTATTTTTCTTTCCAGTCTGTTCATTTCTACCAACTTATAAAACAAAGTTATCATCAGGTAGATATAGTTCTGATAACTCTCTGGAAATGAGTTTATCGACGCCGAAAAGCATTTTTAAATGACTGATGACATGGTATATGTTTACTGTGCAGCATTTCTTTACTTCTTTAGTTTCTTCTAATAACGTGATATTTATTATAACTAAAGCCAGATACTGGTATATACTTCGACTGCATCGTTCAACTTCTCAATATTGGTTTTTTTTATTTACCTTAATTCAGAGGCGCTAAATGGTATATTTTACATATATTATGTGGTTTTCAAATGTGGTTTTCAAAAAGGTATTGCGCCCCGGGCGCGAGTTAAGCTCGCTACGCCACTGCTTTAATCCCACTAATCCCACAATCCCACTAATCCCACAATCCCACTTATTCCCCAATCCCACCTACCCCTACTACAATCCCTCCACTCCCCCTACCCTCCACTAATCCCACGTGCATGTTAATCGACCAATGTGAAATGGGTGAAAAGTAACCTGACGTAATCACCGTTAGCTCATATCTGAAAGGTTGGCCTGCCCTTAAGAGCAGGACTGGGTGTGTCTCTGGGACTCAGGCTATGGGCCCGATGGGCGTTGACCACCAGCAACACTGGTCACCCATGTCCATCGTGGAGTTTCCATGACCTTTGACACCCACAGCTGTTATGGTACGCTAGAAAGACCGATATAAAAATGGTTGACAAAAAGCGATATGGCTACCTCTCCAGGCCCCAGGCTTAAGGGGGCCCCCACAATAGCAACATTTTGGTACGATATACAGCCTACAGCTAAGTCATTGATCCCGCAATCAATACTCTCCCTGAGGCCCAGCGCACTACCCGGTAATTCCATGGCCGCTCCTTACATTATTCGGGCTTCACACGGCCCTTGTTTTAAAAAAAAAGATTTATGTTTGAAATAATGTTTGTTATAACTAGATTTATGTTTGAAGTACTATTTGTTATAACTAGATTTATGTTTGAAGTAATGTTTGTTATGACTAGATTTATGTTTGAAGTAATGTTTGTTATGACTAGATTTATGTTTGAAGTAATGTTTGTTATAACTAGATTTATGTTTGAAGTAATGTTTGTTATGACTAGATTTATGTTTGAAGTAATGTCTGTTATGACTAGATTTATGTTTGAAGTAAAGTTTGTTATGACTAGATTTATGTTTGAAGTTATGTCTTTCATAACTAGATTTATTTTTGAAGTAATGTCTGTTATAACTAGATTTATGTTTGAAGTTATGTCTGTCATAACTAGATTTATGTTTGAAGTTATGTCTGTTATAACTAGATTCGTGTTCCACTCGCTGAGTGATGGCTGCCCTATAGTTCGTTAGCTATATTCATTTGGTTTAGAAGTGAGCGGATGTACATTCATTTATATTTTGTGAATCAGGTACGGTCTGAGTTATTTACTTAATTGAAACTTTATTCTTAAAAAAATCGTTTGTCCACTTTTATTAGTCTTAAAACTTTCTGCCCTTTCAATGATGCATCACTTTTCTGTTATATTTTTTTTTTAAAAATGTTTGTTCTTTAATAACAAAGAAAAAAATAATAATTATTAAAAAAAATGTTTACTAATTTTTGTGTATGCTAGCTCATCATCTTCGAGAGCAAATAATACATGTTTCTATAGCTGGCAGTTTATTTTTGTTTTTAGGTCTCATTCCATTAAATATTAAACTGACAGAAGTCATTGACCCGTTTGCAACTGAATGCAAGAAATTGAAATTATTAACTGTTTCTCATGGCTTTAGAAATGGAAAAAAAATGACTATAAATCCATTTTCATCCTAAACAAACGACTAGCAATAAACAAAAACAATCAAACAACTAAACATACAACTTTGAGACAAGTCACATTTTCATTGGAGACTTCTACATAAATTATGAGCCACTGGTTTGATCAAAAAAAGAAATGTCATTTGACTAAAAAAACTACAACTCAAAGTTTAGAAAGCACCACCTGTTAACAACACACAAAAAGCACGTAATATTTCCAAGACGGATGTTTGCTAAAAATAAAACCAAAAATTGAATTACAATTTCTCAAGCTCATATTTTTAGGATTTCAACATTTATTTTTTCATTTTTAGTTTTCTATATACAGAAAATATCTTAGAAAGTGAAATCAACCTTGACAAAAATCACTATTTTCCCACGTGTTCCATTGCGATAAGCCAATCAAAAACATTTCTTTATACATAAAGTAATCAAGAATTAAAATTAACCACTGAAAAAAAAACAACTATTAGAACTACGGTACTCATTTTTTCTTGGCTTATTATAAATATTTAAAATTCCTGGAATTTTTTTCCTAGGAACTGTTGGTAAGTTCTATTTCTAAGACTTATGTTGATCAGCTTCTATTGTCACTATCGGCTTCTATTGTCACTATCGGCTTCTATTGTAATAATTTTCTGTTTTTTTCCTTCTATAACTAACATAAATATATGGATTATTTATTGTTAAAATTGTGTTTAAAATTTCGCAGATCTGGAATTAAACTAAAATACTTAAACCCAATCATATATTAAGTCAATTACAGCCACTGTGTTATAAAAATAAAAAATACAGCTACAGCCTTCACGGTAATTTTTCGCAAAAATGTACACACAATTTTTTAAATCAAAATAAACCTTTGATCTCAATCCAATGAAAGATTGGTAAATTACATATATATTGTCTAATATTTGTTTATTTATAGATGAAACTAGGGAAGGAATATAACTCAATCTATTTATTTATCTATTTATTTATTAAGTTCTTTAACAACTCATTGAAATATAAATTAAGACAGATTGGCTTTTTTAAAAAAATTAGATCGTACTGTACTAACTTCAGAATGTAATGAAAACTTCTGTAATTATATGTGTCCTCTTCAATTTTGATTAAAAAAATGAAATATTTAGCAAATAAATAAATAAATAAAAAATAATAATTACATCTTCCTACAGTTATACCTAAACAGCAGTTAAAGAGAATGATTCAATAAAAGGTTTGACCTTATACTGCTTCCCTTTCATTTCAATGATGATTAATAAAACACAAACGTTTACAGCGGACAACTGATCATAAAAGTGATGGAATTACTCTTACTTGTGTTGATGTGAAATACTTGGAATAATAGCAGAAAGAGAAATAATGGTATCATCTGATTGTTCAAGTGAAAGAAGGCGGAGCTTGGACCGACCCAGACGAGATAGAACTGAGTTGCTAAGGACGCTTCCGCCATGTCGTGTTTGTCTTGAAGCAGCCTCAGGCTTCCACTATGGCGTCAACACATGCGAGGCCTGCAAGGTAAGACTTTTTACAAATCAGTATTATTTTATACTCTAATAATTTTAAATGTCTGTTATTTCTAATGCCACTAAAAAAACAAAATCAATGTTCTATATGCAGGGCTTCTTCAGGCGCGCATTAAAACATGGAACTACTTTTTCATGTAAGCAGCAAAAGGAATGTGACGTCACCGGAGCCTCACGAACCCTTTGTTCTTACTGTCGATTCCAGAAATGTTTGTTTGTTGGGATGTCAACAAGTGGTGAGAAAATGTTTTCTTTTCGATAAATGTAGCCCAAAGTGGGCGCGCCACAGGGCAGCCTCAATAAGGAGGCGGGCGACCCTAGCACTTGATAGAACATCAAGATTTGGGAGAAGCCAGTTGATTTCGAAATTCATTGTTGGTTTATCTATTTTGCTCAAAATGGGGCATAACCCCCCCCCCCCCACTACCCCCACCAGTGTATGTATTTTTCAGAACCGAAACGCGTTCCAGTACTTTTTTTCATGTCCCGACAACTCTCACTTTTTTTTGCGTTCCCTTACTTTTTATTTGACCAACACATCACTGCCCCCAACCCCTTATCTATGTATATCAAGGGGTCGATAATTGTCGGCTGCGGTCCAGTGTTCCACAGAGCCCGACTTTAAACCCTTTTCTAAGTCTTTCTCTCTTTTTTATTTAACATATCTTTTCTCTCTCTCTCTCTCTCTCTCTCTCTCTCTCTCTCTCTCTCTCACACACACACACACACACATACACACACACACATTTCACACTACAAACACTAAATACATTGTCGATAGACAAACAATGGATATGGACAAAGGATCAAAAAGATACTTTTTTCCCAGTTATCTTTATCTTTAATCAGTTATCTCTGATTGGCACGTTGTTTTGTTTAATAAAGAGACTATGATAGAAATACATCATTGATATTTAATTATTTGTTATTTACGGTTGTATTTATTAACTAAAAAAAAATGGTTGCAGAAAACATTTTTTTTAAAAACCATTTCCAGTTTGGCCAGATGTTTTTTAACGAAAATCACCAAAAAAACTTGAAAAGAAAAAACCAAAAAAAAAAAACTCCGCCTGATTATTAAAATTAAAAGTTTAAAGAAATGTAAACTTTACTCCTATTTTTAGATTTTACACGTCATTTTTTTTTTTTTTGTATTTTTGTATATACCTAACAAAAAATTTTGACACTCGTCATTGAAAGAAAACTTCCGCTGATGCCCCCATCATAGGGAAACCCGCCAATCTGGCAATAAAGCTGAGTTCTTTTTACAACTGTTACTGGACAATAGGTAAAAAAAAATAAAAGATAAAAATTGACATATAGTTGGATTTTTAAGGTGGAAAAACGGGACATTATTAAAGTATTACGTAATAAGGGAATTCTTCCCCCAAATGATACACAATTGCAGGTAATTGTCTTATGTCTATAATAGTTCGATATCGCTGATATATGAGTAGGCCTATGGAGAGACATAACAAGATATTACAATGTACATGCTTGTTCATTTCTTGTTTGAGTCGAAAGATATACAACAGTGACAATGAGAATCACGTATTGAAAAAAAAATAGCCACCCCTTTATGCAAATTCCATGTCGGGTTCATTTTGGCAGATCAATATCCCAGCCACATTGCCTGTATTATAGAAGCTAATTAGTTCACACAGGTGCAGTCAAGACATGTTGGACTAAAGCTGGTCAAGAATCTTGCAGCGAGATTTAAGTCATTTTTTAAACTGGAAACATGCTAATTTAATACTTAAACTTCTCCGTAAACTTGAAACGCCTGTCTAAACACAATGTGAACTATTACTTTAAACACCACTTGAAACATTACATGAAACACCACATTGACCATTACTTTGAAATTAAAGTGAACTATAAGTACTATTACTTAAAACAAACATTACATTGTCAGTTATTTTCTCTCTCTATTAGTTCTAAGATCAATTCCAAAGTATTATATTTTATTTCACTAGCCATCAAAGTCAAAGTATTATATTTTATTTCACTAGCCATCAAAGTCAAAGTATTATATTTTATTTCACTAGCCATCAAAGTCAAAGTATTATATTTTATTTCACTAGCCATCAAAGTCAAAGTATTATATTTTATTTCACTAGCCATCAAAGTCGGACGCTACACTCATGAAGCTCGCACCAGAAACATCATCGAGGTGAAGATTTTGGCCAAGCAGAAGAACGAGCTGAAGAAATCCCTGGGGACATCATCCAGCGCTTCATGGCAGAAGGAAGAGTACGACACACAGGCTGAGATCAGAAAGCAGCATCTGTTGTTGAAACAAGAGCACCGATTGGCTGAAGAGGCAGCCAATGCGGATCCTTCGCAGGAATGTTCCCCAGCTTTCACTCCTTTGACTGCCGAATGCCAACTTTATCCCAACGACACCACGGCATATCCCAGATTTGATCTTGAGAATTATTCCGAATCAGAATCCGCACAAGAAAACCACAGTTTGACATATTACAAACCTCCGTCCATAAACAATGGCGTAGATGTCGCCAGCTACCAAACTCCACAAAAGTACGAAGACTCTCACGAGGACTATCACGAGGACTATCAGGGTTTCTTATTTTATCCACAATCTGCTGAAGACTCTCTGGCCCAAAATGTTTCAGTGCATGGGCAGTATCAGCTAGACCACCTTCCGCCCGAAGTCTATCCCGCACAAACGTCTCACACTAAAGAGAGCTTTGAACTGCCATTCTGTTTTGACAGCTACTATAATTTTGGGAGTGAGCTGGAAGATTCTCAAACTATCGACACGGGAGCTCCGACGGCGTACTCTTCCTGTGTCGAACAGTTCTCAAGTAATGAGGAACAAACATTTGCAGGCGATAACCAGCCACCATCTTGGGGAATTGAAGCGCTACTTCCGACTACGTTAGAGGCTAAGCTGGAGGCCGTTACCAAGGAAACTAGTGTATACAACGGGGAAACCCACTTACGGGAGCATTTAAATCTCCTTAGGACATTCCAGGTTGGTTTTCTGTATCGTGCATGTCATGACATAGTTTCGATTAAATGTAACACGTTATAATACGTAGTTTCATCAAATAAAAATAAATTACAATAGATATAAATAACCTTGCATACAATATGAATTGTAATAGTAACTGAGAAAAAATTGTAACAGTTAATTGCGTACTTGTCGTTCGTAGTACAGGATGAATCAAAATAATGACTACTATTGGAAACAGTGCTTCAAATGATTGATCCCAACACCTTACGTCATAAAACGATTGAAAGATGATGTTATTTGTTGATAAATACATTTTTTATACCTTATTTCCAAACAGCAACAGAACATTCAAAAAATGTCTAGGCCAGCTTTCTCCTCTGACGTCATCCACGACGAAATTGATCACGTCATCAACAAACTGGTTGAAGCACACAACAGACTTATCCTGGTGTCGACCTACTTCCCCGAGTCTTTTATCCAGGAGAAACTCAAGTCTCACCTTGTAAGCAGAGAATTTGCGGGACTCTGTCATTGAGAACATGACTTATCTGTATTAGAAAACATGGGGTATCTGTCATAGAAAACATGATTTCTCTGTATAGAAAACATGGGATCTTAGTAATTTTAGCAGATATTTTATTAGGGGAGGGGGCGGGGAAGGAAATACGTGAGTGAAGACGGTTACTGTGATATATTTAAATTGTATAGGTCAATGAGACATTCACTTACACCAAGTCTAATATGCACAATGTCTTTGCAGCGTTTTTATCTGTTACATTTTATGGGCCACTAGGTGATACTGCCAGATATTTGTTTTTTTTTCAAATGACCCTTTGATGATATGTATCTTTGCCTTTACTTCTATTCCTTCCCCTCCCCTAACTAGAAAGTGTACATGATGAGGCAACAGGTCATGGGGAATCTGCCAGACCTGCCAGACAAACATTATGTAGACATGTACAAAAGTACCGGCATCGATATGGACGGCAGAGTCAACAATATTAAGGTATCGAACCTTTTACTTGGTAATCGAATCTTTAATCTGTTATACTATGCCCAGCTTACCTTACACACTCATTCATATCATAAAGTATTTTCTTTTTAAAAAAATTGATGCTTATAGTGATAGTAAAAATATGGATGTGTTAAATCATTTCAGAGTGAACATCGTATACAAAATCACTTTAAAAAAAATTATCTGAACTACAGGGCCCAATGGTGAGATCCATTAATTTACCTGATCATTGAATGTTCACAGGTGTTTATGAACTACGCTGAATCTTTCTTGCGGTCACTGGTGAAGTTCGCCAAATCTCTACCTGGGTTTAAAGACTTACCTTTGGACGATCAGACTCAGTTACTGAAAGGTAAGGCAGGTGTGCTAATAATGAAAGACACATACATCATAATCAGATACAGTGGTACCTAGTGCTACGAACTTAATTCGTTCCATAACTCGGTTCGTCATCCGAAAACGTTCGTAAACCGAAAATTGAAATCGATGAAATAAACAAAAACAGTGACAATATTAAAGAATTGTTTTTTTTATAAACAGCAGGTGATTTCATTAACAAACTGCAAAGTACTACGTATAATTCACATACTTCACATATGAAATAAAGAGAAAATAAATTAAATAAATAATTTATATGTTTGGGTCTATTTCCATACCAAGAAAATGATCTTGAGAATTGTGTCCCTTTTTTATTTTCTTGTTGCTTTTCTGAACAATTAGTTTCAGGAGTTTCTTGTCAATGTTTCTTGGCAGCCGATGGTGAGTCTTTCTGCACCCATCAAGGGGAAATTGGTCGATTCCTTTGCTGGAGAATCTTTCAGTGGGCCATTGCGTAATCATTCATCAAATTTACTGCAATGTCAGCAAATAAGTTTGGATAATGATTCAAAATTAAAGTCTTCGACGTCTGCCCATTTGCTACACATTTCTTTAGTCCTGGCAGTTGGCCTGGTCACTTATTCTCCTCCTTCATCGGACGACGGCTTCACTTTTAATGTTTTTATTTGTACCGTTTGGCCTTCATTAGTGCTTTACGCGATCGTTTAGTCTCCAATGTTAAAATTGTGCTATCTCTTTTTCTCTCTCTCTCTCCCTATCTCTCTCTCTCTCTCTCTCTCCCTCTCTCTATATCTCTTCTACTTTCTTTCCCCCCTCACTCTCTTTCTCTCTCTCTCTCTCTCTCTCTCTCTGTCTCCCTCTCTCACTCTCTCTCTCTCTGTCTCCCTCTCTCACTCTCACTCTCTCTCTCTGTCTCCCTCTCTCTCTCTCCCTATCTCTCTCTCTCTCTCTCTCCCTCTCTCTCCCCCTCTCTTTATCTCTTCTACTTTCTTTCCCCCCCCTCTCTCTCTCTCTCTCTCTCTCTGTCTCTCTCTCTCACTCTCTCTCTCGCCCTCTCTCTATCTCTCGCCCTCTCTCTCTACCTGGCCATATTTGCAACACGAGTCAATGTTCTTTACCCAAGACAAAAAAATCTAAAGTTGATGTTCGTAACCAGAATAGTTTGTAACCTGGGGCGTTCGTAATCCGAGACTCCGCACTACAAAGAATTAGATAAACCAGAACTGGAGTGGTGCTTCATTTATCATTATGGTGCTTGGTGCTTCATTTATCACCAGTTCCAGTAGACAGTAATATTCTAGATTGTTTATTTGTACGGAGGTAATATTTCTACATTGATTTTTTTTAAAAATTATTCTGTTTATAAAATATGAAAACTTTGAATCAGTCTGTGTCATTAAAAGCTATTCAAGCGACTATATATTCTTGTTTTCTTCTCTGAAAAGGTTGCTTTGCTGACTTTTGGTTTCTAAGCGTGTATAAAGGCTACAATACGGACCTGAACACTGTCCTCTTGCCACACGGACATTGTTTTCATAGGGATGACCTTTATAAAATGTTTGACCCCAACTGGGTGGATCTTTCATTCCAAGTAAGTTTATTGTATGTCATACTTGACAGTTTTGACTTATTTTCTCTTTCATTGTTATTTAAGACAGTTCAATGAAGAAAATATTATTCACTCCGTGACTGTTCTATAACTGGAGGGAAAAAAAAAACAAAAAAATCAACCCTATTGTCTTAGTAGATTAATTTAGTACAAGTTTTAATAAATAATCAGTTATTAAATATGTACTAAAATACAAAGAATATAAAAAAAAACTTGAAGTATTTTGATAGAAAAAATAGTTAGAGGAGAAACAAAGTTTTTTTTTATTTAAATATGTTCACAGCTGGCGGAGGTTTTACAGAAGAAGTCACTGGGTTGGGTTCAAATCATCATCATTAAGTCGTTATTACTGACTATGATTGGTGAGTAGTAATTTTATCTAAACTAATTTCTTTCAAATAGCTCTACTAACCAAGTATCATTTCTACTTATATACCTTGCCAGCTACCTACATAACAGATCAACTAACTAACAAACCTACCTACAAATCAACCTACCAACCTATTTACCCACTAACTAACCCACCTTTATACCCATCAACTAACTCACCAACCCATCGAACAACCTATTTATCTACTTAACAGCCCACCTAGATACCCACAGACTAACCGACCAACCAATAAACCAAAATATCTACCAGCCCGCCAGTGTACCCATCAGCCAACCTAAATACCCATACACCAACCTCTGTTACTATCACTACCTGTCAGCTTGTTGGACGTATTTACACTATAATTTCTATGTTTTTGCAATTTAAACGCTTCCTTTATTTATCAACACAGATCGATGCAACATTCTAAACCCAGCTGCCGTGGACAACATCCAAGATCTCCTTCTGGAATGTCTGAAGCGCCAACTGGCATTCGATCACCCGAACAAAAATCTGGCACATGTCGTTGGGGAGGCCGTCAACGTCATGACCCTACTCCGGCCATTGTCAGAACTGGAGAAGAGAAACTGGCAGAAGCGGCTGGTGATTGAGAATGCAGCCAGTAGACCACTGGTTAGAGAAATGTTCTACAGCTGATGAAGCCCTATTGTGTTTTTAAAGCATTGTAACCTCTATGAGTATGCCACTTTGACACAGAATGTCAACATACTTCTGCTGATGGGAACAATTCAACTGTATTGACATTTGTGCGCGGGAATTAACAACAACTAAACTGAAAGCAGAATTGTAACAATTGTGAATAAAGTTATGACAGTGTTGACCAAATCACTCAATTTCTTTCCTTCAATGCACAGGACAAATCATACAATTCCCAGCAGTGTTATTTCAATGATAACTGCTGTAGATACACATATATATTCTTTGTGGTATTTGAACTACAATTAACGGAAAAAAGAAATATGACAAATATAAACCAAGGCATGCATATTACATCTATATTTGCACAGTCTCCAAATGTTTACACTGTAATTAAATCTGAAGCTCAGATATCTATTTTAAAGTGAGCTAACCATGTTAATTAACAAACATACTGACTAATACAAAAACTCATAAATAGATGTCTGTTGATATTAAATTTACATAAAATGGATATGAAGTGTACATTAATTTTGATGTTGAAAATTATTTAGTTATAATTGTTTTTCCGATTAATGAAATTAATGAATAAAATTTATCTAACAACCAATAATTCATATTCTAGTTAACTTTCCACATGTAGAGCCAATTTTTACTTGTGTAAACAGGTAAGAAACTTAATGCACTAACAATGCAGTTATATAGTACATATTAACATTATTTGACTGAAAACATTAACAAGGATTTACTTCATTGCATATGTTTTCAAGTCTAATGCACCTTAAGCTAAGTTTGGACTCACTCTTAAAAAAAATGACCGGCAACAGAAAAAAATTCAATGGCAATGAGACCTAACCCATGAACAGTTGTTTTAAACTATAACAAAAATAAACAACTATCGAACACATACGCCTTTCGTATGCGTCTAACCGTGTGTGTATGTGTGTCTCCCTCAGGCTAATGGTCCGGATAAATACCACGTGTCTCCCTCAGGCTAATGGTCCGGATAAATATTCTTTTCTATTGCAGTCTTTCGTGCATCTCTTTGTTATTTCTTTTCATACCGTATTGTGTTCATGGCGAAAAAAGTCAAATGTTGTTTTTTCATTACAGTATTTCATACATTTCTTTGTTATTTCTGTTCATATCGTATACTGTTCATGGCAATAAAGGCCACATGTTCTTTTCTATTGCAGTATTTAGTATATTTCTTTGTTATCCCTTATGTCGGATTTCGTTCAGCCAGCTTCAGCAGACTTTTCCCACTAGTGTAAGAATAAAATCTTAAGCGTTGATCCTGTTAACAATTTATACAAAACAAATAATAACACTTTTTTGTTGTGTGCCCTTTATACATCCCAATTCTTGCACAGTGTACATAGGTCATGGAGGCACCACGGGAGACATTATTAGGTGACTAGTCTCACTGGGATTTGAGCCCGAGATCTACAGCATACAGATGGTCACATAACCGAGTCACACAGTTCGTTTAAATATATACAGATGGGGCACATAACCGAGTCACACAATTCATTTAAATATATATGTCCCGTATTTCTAGTGTCAATATTTCAGAGATAAAAACACCTGAATAAATTTTGTTTCAAGTTTCAACTGTCTGGTCAAGACTTTCTAAACGAGTTCAAGAGTGGGTCAGTTCTTTGTACGTGTCATCCACATCCACACTTTCACTATTCTTTTTTTTTTCTCTTCTATCTATAAATAATTTAAGAGTTGTGTGTTTTGATAAACTATGGGCCGACATAGTTTCACCAGGCTGGAAAAAAGTGAAGTAGATAAAACAAAATAATGTCAGCTATCGCTAGATGTAATTCAAGGACAACTTCTGGCTACTAACCAGGTATGGAAAGTAAACAGTCAGACAAGTTAAGTATTTTTTCTTCTTTAGCTCTACAGCCCATATAGGGCCCTGGCATACCGTACTACTCCTCTCTACAGTCCATGTAAGGCCCTGGCATACCGTACTCCTCCTGTCTACAGCCCATGTAAGGCCCTGGCATACCGTACTACTCCTCCTGTCTACAGCCCATGTAGGGCCCTGGCATACCGTACTCCTCCTGTCTACAGCCCATATAGGGCCCTGGCATACCGTACTCCTCCTGTCTACAGCCCATGTAAGGCCCTGGCATACCGTACTATCCTGTCTACAGCCCATGTAGGGCCCTGGCATACCGTACTCCTCCTGTCTACAGCCCATGTAGGGCCCTGGCATACCGTACTATTCCTCTCTACAGCCCATGTAGGGCCCTGGCATACCGTACTCCTCCTGTCTACAGCCCATGTAGGGCCCTGGCATACCGTACTCCTGCTGTCTACAGCCCATGTAGGGCCCTGGCATACCGTACTCCTCCTGTCTACAGCCCATGTAGGGCCCTGGCATACCGTACTATTCCTCTCTACAGCCCATGTAGGGCCTTGGCATACCGTACTCCTCCTGTCTACAGCCCATGTAGGGCCCTGGCATACCGTACTCCTCCTCTCTACAGCCCATGTAGGGCCCTGGCATACCGTACTCCTCCTGTCTACAGCCCATGTAGGGCCCTGGCATACCGTACTCCTCCTGTCTACAGCCCATGTAGGGCCCTGGCATACCGTACTCCTCCTGTCTACAGCCCGTGTAGGGCCCTGGCATACCGTACTCCTCCTGTCTACAGCCAATGTAGGGCCCTTGAGTTTAGAGGTTTAGGGAAAGTTCAGTACTTGAGTTTAGACAAAGTTCAGTACTTGAGTTTAGACAAAGTTGAAATTTCGATTTTTATGAGGAAAGAGCAGCCACTGGGAGGCGGTGGAGTAGATTACACAGGAAGCTATTGTAAGACATTAGTTTAAAGAAAACAGTGCCAGAGCAAGAAAGTCATGGCTAGGATAGGTGGAGAGAGATAAAAGAGGAGAATGAGATAGAGAGATAGTAGTTAATGTGGCGAAACGTTTAATAAACAAAATTAATAAAATAAAAACAACCAAAATGCAAACAATAACATGAAGAGCAACTGAGACTGATGGTGAGACTGGTGGTGAGACTGGTGGTGAGACTGATGGTGAGACTGATAGTGAGACTGGTGGTGAGACTGGTGGTGAGATTGATGGTGAGACTGATGGTGAGACTGGTGGTGAGACTGATGGTGAGACTGATGGTGAGACTGGTGGTGAGACTGGTGGTGAGACTGGTGGTGAGACTGATGGTGAGACTGGTGGTGAGACTGGTGGTGAGACTGGTGGTGAGACTGATGGTGAGACTGGTGGTGAGATTGATGGTGAGACTGATGGTGAGACTGGTGGTGAGACTGATGGTGAGACTGATGGTGAGACTGGTGGTGAGACTGGTGGTGAGACTGGTGGTGAGACTGATGGTGAGACTGGTGGTGAGACTGACGGTGAGACTGGTGGTGAGACTGGTGGTGAGACTGATGGTGAGACTGGTGGTGAGACTGATGGTGAGACTGGTGGTGAGACTGGTGGTGAGACTGACGGTGAGACTGGTGGTGAGACTGGTGGTGAGACTGACGGTGAGACTGATGGTGAGACTGATGGTGAAACTTGTGGTGAGACTGATGGTGAGACTGGTGGTGAGATTGATGGTGAGACTGATGGTGAGACTGGTGGTGAGACTGATGGTGAGACTGATGGTGAGACTGATGGTGAGACTGGTGGTGAGACTGATGGTGAGACTGGTGGTGAGACTGGTGGTGAGACTGCTACACATTAAAAAAGAAATAGAGAGATGGCGAAAGATATAAAGAGTAACAGGAAAACTAGTTAAAGAAGAAATATATATATATATATATATATATATATATATATATATAGATGGACAAGATAAGAATATGGTGATACATTAAAAAAAAAGAGGCTTAGAGGTAAACATAGAATAACAAACAAATTATTATATAGACCAGTGTTGACCACAGCTGCTAGAACACAATACCAAAGAGTGTGTCTGGGAAAGAATATCCTCAATTTCGGCCCACAGGAAATAATTTTGGCAACAATCAAGCGACGCAAGATCGCTTGATACGGTCGTGTGTTAAAGCTTACTAGCCTGCCAATTACCATTCTTCAAGAAACTGTAGAAAAACGCCGTCACAGGAGGCGTTAGGGGACAAGGCATACTAATTTACGGGACGGATGGTCGTGCGGTAAAGCAAAGCGCTCGATTGTCGACCTGTAGGTCACTGGTTCGATCTTCGACGAGGACCTATGGCTATTTCTGTCAAGGTTAAAGTTCCCCGAAATGTCTCCCGTGGTACCTTCATGGCCACTGTACTATCTACAATAACTGGGGTGGGGCACATTGATCACACACAAACAATATAATGCAAATTTCTATAAACAACGTACCCCCTAGGGGCAGTGGTAGTGATTGAGTAATTGGGCAGATGCCGCCATTTCCAGTGGTAGTGATTGAGTCATGGAGTATTACAGATGTCCTTATGCCATCGTGCAAAATAAAATGTGAAAAATATTATAAATAATGTATATATATATATTTTTACAATGTTTGAATTAATTTTAAAATAATAATTAATACAGACAATATTTTGAAGAGAATGACAGACCAAGTTTCTCGGTCAAGGCCAATCTGATCATGCACTGACTGCGTGCAAAGGGGCTGCCATCTTCTCATCACGTGATCAGTAGTAATTAAAGAGCTTTTATTTATTCTTTTTTTTTCCATAATGAGACACAACCTTGGGGCCTAAGCTTAAAAGTACCCTGCAGGGCCCCGAGGTCTACATAACAATGTACACACATCTTTTTCTCGGTATAAATTATACTTAACAATACAGTTCATTTAGTCTTGCTGTAGGTATCGTGGTATCGTGGTATCGTACACACATTTTTGTTCGACGGTAATGTAATTTTTTTTTTATAATCATGCCGGGGCGTCATATACGGGGGTCGGTGGGGGGGGGGATGAAGTGTTAAACGCATAGCGAAAATTTGTAAGTAAATGAAATATTTAATTAAAAAAGTCTTAATATTTAAATACTTACAAAGTGTGGTGCACAAAACCGCACGTATCAGCATATGTAGGAGCTTTTAACGAAATTCCCATGACAATCTGATTCCCCCATGGAAAACAACCAGGTCAAACCGGTATTTCGAGTTGTGTTTCCGACTTCCAGTCTGGTGTTGAAACCGTCTGAGGATCAAGAAATCACAACAAATTGGCGGTCATACAAAGACGACAAGATAAATGGCACTCAGGTTTTTTACTATCGATAAGTGTTTGGTGGCTATTGTGTGGGTTCATATTTGGTGGACCATGTCAGGGTTCACGTTTGGTGGCCACTGTGTTGGCTCATGTTTGGTGGCCACTGTTACGGTTCATGTTTGGTGGCCACTGTGTTGGCTCATGTTTGATGGCGAATTTATGGGTTCGTATTTGATGGCCACTGCGTGGGCTCATGTTTGGTGGCCAATTTATGGGTTCGTGTTTGATGGCCACTGTGTTGGTTCATGTTTGGTGACCGCTGTTACGGTTCATGTTTAGTGGCCAATCTAGGGTCCTTTAAATAGATCTTTTGGACGCCTAATAAAAATCTTCCGAAAATAAAGATAGTCTCGACCCGTACATTATACTATTTACTGTTGGCCCAATATGGCGTCGTGTTTAAAGTCGTCATAAATGGACTTTTAAAGCAGCGATGCTCTTTTTATTTGATGAACTGGGTGACTCTATGGGTCACATCACGACCTGCCTCCCCCCCCCCCCCCATCCCTCCTATCAATATCGACAGTACATCAAGTGCGTCATTTTAGATTAGGCTATTGTGTGAGTGTGTATGTGTGTGTGTGTGGGGGGGGGGGTAGATGTCTTGCGAAGGTGATATAAATATTAACTTATAAACATAAACGCTTTGTATACTATGAATATATACTCATTTGACCCCCCACACCTCTTCCCCCGCTCCCAACCAACCACCCACAATAAATGTATTAAAAATAAGGGGAAATAATTGATGATAAAACAAGACTAACAAAATTTCTGCGTTTACCGTTGTCAATTGAAAAAAAAACAACAACAATACAAAGGCAAAGACAAAAGCATATACTCAAGTACAAATACTTTTAGTTAAACTGTTAACAATCACACCGCAGAGAAAAAATGCAGTTGTTCACAGTTGTAGGGTTGAATCAAGCCAGATTAGTGTCGTTTTCCTCCATTTATGTTATGTTTTGTGTTTACAAATAGTTAAAATAAAAGATCTTTTCTCTACTTGCCGATTTCTCTATTCCATGTATTTGTTATTTCTTTGTCCCTGATTCTGTATTTCTTTACTTTTCCTTTCGTTCTTAAAAAATAAATAAATAAACAATTGAATCCACCGACAGTCTAATTTGTATCTCCATGAAGGAACTGTTTACGTCCTGGTCTTATGTTATTTATGTAATAAGTAGTGTAGCTCTTTTGTATTTATGTAAACAGTAGTGTAGCTCTTTTGTATTTATGTAAACAGTAATGTAGCTCTTTTATATTTATGTAAACAGTAGTGCAGCTCTTTTGTATTTATGTAAACAGTAGTGTAGCTCTTTTGTATTTATGTAAACAGTAGTGTAGAACGTTTGTATTTATGTAAACAGTAGTGTAGAACGTATGTATTTATGTAAACAGTAGTGTAGAACGTTTGTATTTATGTAAACAGTAGTGTAGAACGTATGTATTTATGTAAACAGTAGTGTAGAACGTTTGTATTTATGTAAACAGTAGTGTAGAACGTTTGTATTTATGTAAACAGTAGTGTAGAACGTTTGTATTTATGTAAACAGTAGTGTAGAACGTTTGTATTTATGTAAACAGTAGTGTAGAACGTATGTATTTATGTAAACAGTAGTGTAGAACGTTTGTATTTATGTAAACAGTAGTGTAGAACGTTTGTATTTATGTAAACAGTAGTGTAGAACGTTTGTATTTATGTAAACAGTAGTGTAGAACGTTTGTATTTATGTAAACAGTAGTGTAGAACGTTTGTATTTATGTAAACAGTAGTGTAGAACGTTTGTATTTATGTAAACAGTAGTGTAGAACGTTTGTATTTATGTAAACAGTAGTGTAGAACGTTTGTATTTATGTAAACATTTTTTTGAACTATGCTGTACCTGTAGCGCCCCCCACCCCCATTTATACCAGTTGACAGAAAAAGGAGAAAATTCAGGATTTTTGTTTTGTTTCTGAAAACAAAACTAACGAATGCAATAAATACTGAACCAATTCATTTGAACTTCATGGTTGAAACATCACACATCAGAGAACGTAAATTGGCGCTAGAATGTATTCCGGGATGCGATCCTATTCCGGGAAAATTTTTAAAGAGTTAAATGTTCAGACATTGTCACCTTAAAACCGGTATACGATAAGTGCTACATATGTTATAAAATCATACATGTGAATAAAGTTTTCTATACATATTTTCATTTTCTTCTTTCCCCACATATTAATACATATAAGTACTTGTATTGTACTAACAATGCTTTGTATCTGAAAAACAGCTGGAAAAAGTAATAATTCACAAGGGAAATAACTCACACACACAGGCGCCATGACATCTTCGATTATGTTCCTTAATTTAGTCGAACTTTTAAGTAATGAATAGCATCCGTCATAGTGAGGGAAAACAAGGCATCTCTTTGTTTGTTCAACTTCTCTCTTTTTGGTCTACTGTGTTGGTTATCTTGGGTGCCTCTGTAGTGACATCTATCTATCTATCTATCTATCTATCTATCTATCTATCTATCTATCTATCTATCTATCTATCTATCTATCTATCTATCTATCTATCTATCTATCTATCTATCTATCTATCTATCTATCTATCTATCTATCTATCTATCTATCTATCTATCTGCCTGTCTCTCTGTCTATCTATCTATCTATATTTATCTGTCACTTTTTCTCTATCTCTATAACTATTGTCTTTCTTTCTGTCTGTTTACGTATCTACATTTCAGTCTGTAACTCCCACCTGTTCATTTGCCCGTTTACAGCATGATAAGATTTCTATACATACTGCATCCCTTCTGGCTCTGTTCCACGTATTTGTTATTTCTTTGTCTGTCTGTTCAAGTGTCTATTCAATATTTTCTGTCTGACCATATTTCTATCAGCCAATGTTTATTTATTATGCGTCTCTATTACACCAACCCTTCATCAGTTGTCAGCTGTCCAGCATGTTGTATGTCAATGTCATATTTTCACATGACATATTCTTTAAATAAAATACGTATTATTAAACATTAACTAAGCTGCGCCCTTCAAAACCTTTGCATAAAGTTATCTTCCCTTAGGTTTGATCAGTAGGCTAGGTTATTTTAGGTTTCGGACAGATCCGATTTTTTCATGATTTTTATTACTATTGTTTACGTTTGACGATTTTAAACTGGAATACTGTTTTATTAATTCTTTACTTTCGATTTAACGCAGAACCCACACCGCTATTATTTTATTCGATATTAAAGGCATACAAACTAACTATGTGAAGGCCAAGATATTATACTCTTTATGTACACCTATATTAGGGACACATAACCCCCCCCCCTCAGCCACGCCGTAGAACTTATGATGGCTGGCTTAGAATTGTTATGGCTGGCTAGCCGGCTTAAGCCGTGGCTTAGGAAAATACCTAGCACCCCTGTTGAAAGCCGGATCCCAACGATCATATAAGGGAGGTAACTGTCAAAATATTTATGTATTATACTTTTACTAGTCGTACAAACAACAATTTTGAAATAAATAAATAATACTTTATGATTTATTGTATATAAAAAGTGAGTATAAAGATTTATGTTAAAAAAATTAGAAAATAATAAAAATTTTAACGAAATTAAGAACCAATTAAAAAAAAATGTAAAAATACAAAAATGAGTTAGATTTCAAGTGTTATTATATTAGGCTACTTGCAAAAAACTTATTTCCTCTGGGCTCTGCTTTATTGTAATGTTTTTTTAAAATTGACAACCTTAGTCAATTAAATTCACGTGTGCTGGTGAGTTTCATATGAACACTCCATCCTGGCCTGAGAGATCATTGGGGTTCTCTAGTCAGGAAAAAAACCCTCTTTCTTGCGAGGGTGATGGTAGTGCTGTGGTCAATGAGGACTATCCCGAGACCGCAGTATTCACAGCTGGCGGTGGTGACGGATGTGGTCGGCACATAACACCTTTCCACTCTGTCCCACTCAAGCACACCTGCGCAGCCTGCCATTTCGGGCTAAGGGTACAGGCACACTACACCCTCCCCTCTGTCCAAGTGGCAGGAAAAAACCCCTCGCCTTGCCATTCTTGCCTATCAGCAGTACACGCACCCTGCTGGTCTGGCCAGTTTTGGGCAAGGAATAAAACCCATCTTTCTGCAATCCCGGCAGATGATAGCGGGCACACTCACCCCGCCGCTCTGTAGGGATGGCAGATGTGCATCAGCGCCGCTAACAGTGCTGGTGTGGTAGGCACACTACACCCTACCATGCTGGCAATGGCGGCGTAAAAAAAAAGATTAAAATCAATATAAAAAATAATGTTTTATATAATTTTTGGATGCGATTTTCGTAATCGCTTTAAAATGACATGAATTAGTAATTCCGAATCTCCCACGGCTTAGAAAAGTTTTTGGTAGCTTGGCTTAACATTTTTTTGTGGCGGCTTACAGCTTACAGGCTTCGTGGCGGCTTACGGCGGCTTAAGACGGCGGCTGAGGGGTCTAGCCGGACACAAATATATATTACAACCTAAAATAAACGAAATATGTTCTATTTTATTCATTTTTATTAAAATATTTCAGTAAAGAGAATGTTCGAAACTAAATGTTGTGTCGAGACTGTCACTAGTGGTTTCTACAGCCATGCATATTAATGAAGTCTCCAGCTGAGAACTTTCAATAATGTAACGACTCGAAGAGCCATTAAAGATTTAAAACGAACATAATTCAGTTGTTCTTTGTTTTTCATGTAAAATTTTTTGTGAATGCTTGGAACATGTTTACACAGTCAAACAGACTTTTTTTTTTACCATAGCACTCGCCAAAAATCATAAATATCTTATAAAATCTCAGTTTTATTTATACATAAAATTAGACCTGGGACCCAAGGTTTTTTTTTTGGATTGGAACCTGGAATGGTGAGGAAAATGGCGATCCTCTTACTCCCCCCCCCTTCCTACCTGGTTTAGGTTAGAAAGGGAGTGGTGAGTGGGGGTCATAAAAAATGTGTGAATGACTTTGTGTAAACTAAACTTAACCAGGGGACGTTCTTATGTATAGGCAGACTATACCCAGTCTCTCCCCCCCCCCTTTACACAATGCAAAGGGTGGGGGGCCTATTCAATTATCAATCCTTATTAAATCTCATTATAGACTTAATGAAACCTCTGTTAATCCGGTGATGCACGTACAAAAGTAACAGAAAAGTTTGCACTTGATTTTTTTAAATTTTAATTTTAGACGCCCCCCTCTCCCCCCCCCCCCGGGCAACTGTTGTCATTATACGTTGTCTTACATCAGGGATTCTCAAAAATTTTGTCTCCTGGGTCACCTTTTTTTTTAGAACTACACTATATACAAATGACATAATAGTTTCATGCTCTATACTGTATTAGATGTAGTACACGGTGTTGCCCGGGAAGTCGATGTGCCGCTATAAGACACTCCTCTTAATAATTTAAACCATTTTTACTGATTGTTAATAACCTAAGTGAAAGAACACCAATTAATATGAATCTGATAAAATACAGGTAATAGCAACGAGGCTGCTCATCTTAATCTGTGAGTTGTTTCTAAAATTCTGGATTCTGCAAGCCACAGATGTATACTTGTCTTGATATCTTTTAAAATATTATTTATTCTGCGTCTTTTTTTCTTGTTATAGTAGCGCTCTGAGCAAAATAAAAAATAGGAGGCACTTCCGTAGGTGAATTTGTATTAACTTTTGTTACTGTTGGCGGGCGTGTTGCTGTGGATGGAGTGTTACTGTTGGCGGGCGTGTTGCTGTGGAGGGAGTGTTACTGTTGGCGGGCGTGTTGCTGTTGGCGGGCGTGTTACTGTTGGCCTGTGTGTTACTGTTGGCCTGAGTGTTACTGTTGGCGGCCGTGTTACTGTCCGAAGGAACGGACCTATCAATGAGCTATTATCTACTTACATTTTTTAATATAATGATATCTGGCATGTAAACAACCAATGGGCGTTGTGCTAGCCACACAATACCACCATTTGCAGGGATTTCTACTGTTCATCTACCCCGATTATCTTAAAGGAAAAATCTTAACTTTTTGTTTTTTTCTAGCATTAACTTTCAAAGTCCAGTAAAGAAATACATTTAACAAGACATTCACTAAATTGGTTTGTATTATCCACTGGTTGTGAAACATTCACACTGGTGGTACTTGGTTTGGAAATCTGTCGGGCATGTGACCTGCTCCCACGTGACTTCCGGGTTGTCCCAGCCCAGCAGATCTGAGATTTGGTTGTCGTGGTTCTGTAGGACGAAATGAGCCTCGTAGCCGTGCGAGTTGGTCTGATCTGTTGGGAATCAACAAATACACGTGTTAAATCACTCGCCATTCGATTGGTTGAACAGGATGATGACGTAAGAACTTTTGAAATCAACATATGTCATAAAAATAAATGGTACATTATTTTACTCTAGCGTTTTCAAATATTTTTCTAGAAAAACTAATCGATAAATCAATTCAGTACAGCCTTAACCGATACAATAAATATCATTTTTTAATACATGAAAACAAATTTAATACTGAAGATTTAATTAAAAAAATTTTGTAGTTAATAGTTATCAAATTACTTTATAACTGTTATTTAATCAAATTTAAAAATTACTAAAATAAAATATAATTTATCATCGAACTATTAATGTAACTGATTGTTGAACTATTTCTCGAAACACATTGTACAGTTAATTTTAAATAATGAAAACATATCTATAAATTGTTAAAATAATACATGGAGTGGACAATATCTGGTAAGACCCATACATAAACTGGTCAGTATCAGACAAGTTAAAACCTGGGCGGGTCAATGCATGAATTAGGCATTACCTAAATTGATCAAAATTTTATTTGGTCGATAGCTGTTTAGGTCAATGCCTGGACAGGACAATGACTTGACTGGTTAATACTGGTCTGGTCAATTCCTGGACATGTATATAACTGGACTAGATAATACATGTAGTGACTAAACTATGGAGTGGACAATGACTGGTTAATACTGGTCTGTTCAATTCCTTGACTGGACCATATAATAATATGTCGTGACTAAACTATGGAGTGGACAATAACTGAATTAGCTAAAACAAAGACTGGTCAATATTTGGTTGGTCAATGATAGGACCAGTCTATACCGATAGATCATGTGGTGGCCGCAAGAAAAAAATTAACTTATGTCCAGACTTTTCATACAATCAACAGGCGATACATTATATAATTATGTACTCACTGGTGCCAGGTTTACCGCCAATCTTACACCACTCGTCTGTTCCAGTGGCCGGACACACGTTAGTGATCATGAAGGTCGTTGGGGTCAAGTTGTGAGGGGCGTGACCCTTCCCGGCGACAAATCCCCCTGGGGAAAACATACGCAACCATCAGGCGATATTTTGATTTATTTTCCTTGTCATTTAGTGTGTTTATATCACACAAGACATTCGATTATCCAGCTTGCTATTACTCAGCCTAGTTAAAAAAAAATACCCGTAATAATATGAGGAAATAAATAAATGTTTTCGTAAATAAAAAACGAATTTTTTAAGAGGAGTTGGGTAAGAGATTATTTTGGTCACGCGCTGGCGTATGACGACGCGACGGTAAATATAAATTATAGTTTTTGGCGCTTGAATCGGTAAAAAAAAAAACAATAATTTCTAAGGGAAGTTTAATAAATTAACAATAACAAAAACAAGACGTTACAAAGTGCATTACATAAACACATTTAATCGTGCTAGTAAATTGTTTTCGCGTTTTGAAGTACATTGCTGCTATTTCAAAAAGCTTAGTTTTTCAAAAAGCGTTTCCAAACGATTTGCACTAAAAAAAAAAACTCCAGCACAGTGCAAACAAACAAGCCAAAAAAAATCTACCAGATCAGCCAACTACACCCACATTAATACCGCCAATGGGTGGTGCGCTGATTGTTAGCCGGACTGCATGATGAAGATTACTGGTTCAACTCCCGGCGTGTCCAATCTCCTACTTATACATATATCTCTTCCAATGCGCTATCGGCCAAGGATGATAGAAGGTCATTTCAGGTCATTTCATCTTTTCAGCAACTTATCAAAAAAAAAAGAGGCGCCAAAGAACCTTATCATGATTTACAAGTCAAATATATCTGGTGTCCAGCTGAACAGTAGAAAGGGAATAAAAAAAAACAAGTTTGTTCCTTTTTTTATAGATATTGAATTCCTCCTAAATGGGACGGAAAACTGCCAAACTGGCAATACTTTTCTTTTTCGTTCCTGTAGCTCAGGCTTATCCGGGTTTAACATTATCCGGCACGCCCTTCATCACATTCGACCACACAGACAAGAGTTTTGTGTTATTACAAAAAAAAAAAAATGAAAAAAATAAATAAATAGACAAACGGAACAATAAAAATAAATAACGACGTAAGAAAATAAATATCCGTTGTATTTGTCAGGCCATTCACAGCATGACAATAATTGGTCGTCAATATGTCTAGAGGTCAAATAAAACAGTTCCAGACAGACAATAGAATGGAAGAAAAAAAAATTCGTCTGGTTCAAAATCCCGGAATAATATTTGTTTGAATCATCGTAGTTTTATTGAATTGAGTTGCTTTTTTTTTATATAGTTCAGGTGTGGTCACGTACGTGGACCACAAGAGCACCATTCCGGTTTTCCCACATGTGACAACTTTGTCAATTCAGCTAGATCAGTGGGTAAAAAGAGTTTTGAAATATCAATGATTAATATAATACATTTTCAATGGTCGTCACACCAAACTAAAATGTCAAATATTGAAACCGTTGATGTAGATCGCCACACCAAACTAAATGTCAAATATTGAAACCGTTGATGTGGATCGCCACACCAACTAAATGCCACATATTGAAACCGTTGATGTAGATCGCCACACCAAACTAAATGCCACATATTGAAACCGTTGATGTAGATTGCCACACCAAACTAAAATGTCAAATATTGAAACCATTTATGTAGATCGCCACACGAAACTAAATGCCAAATATTGAGACCGTTGATGTAGATCGCCACACCAAACTAAATGCCAAATATTGAAACCGTTGATGTAGATCGCCACACCAAACTAAATGTCAAATATTGAAACCGTTGATGTAGATCGCCACACGAAACTAAATGCCAAATATTGAAACCGTTGATGTAGATCGCCACACCAAACTAAATGCCAAATATTGAAACCGTTGATGTAGATCGCCACACCAAACTAAATGCCAAATATTGAAACCGTTGATGTAGATCGCCACACCAAACTAAATGCCAAATATTGAAACCGATGATGTAGATCGCCACACCAAACTAAAATGTCAAATATTGAAACCGTTGATGTAGATCGCCACACCAAACTAAATGCCAAATATTGAAACCATTGATGTAGATCGCCACACCAAACAAAAATGTCAAATATTGAAACCGTTGATGTAGATCGCCACACCAAACTAAATGCCAAATATTGAAACCATTTATGTAGATCGCCACACCAAACTAAAATGTCAAATATTGAAACCGTTGATGCAGATCGCCACACCAAACTAAATGTCAAATATTGAAACCGTTGATGTAGATCGCCACACCAAATTAAATGCCAAATATTGAAACCGTTGATGTAAATCGCCACACCAGACTAAAATGCCAAATATTAAAACTTCAGCAGTGACCTTGAACCATGCATACATTAACCTGACGTACCTGTTGGTGTAAGTCTAACACAGACACCACAGTCCTGTCCACAGAACAGTTTGTCGCCGTTGTCGTCAAAGAACTTCAAGTTGGCAGCTGTCACAAAGTTGTCCAGGTCCCAGGCGAAAGGTGTAGCTGGAACATAAATGCTGAAGTTGCACATTTGTTCATTTAACTCTGGCCAAACACTAGTGAGTTAACTAAAATGTGAGTATCGATGAAATTCTTATCATTATGAATGGACAGCTTTGATACGCATGTAGTAGTGTCGCTAACAGCTTAAAGGGGGGAGGGGGACTAGCTAAAATATTTAAGTTGGTCTTCCTTACACTGACAATAGCAAACTACGGCCCGAGTGGCCCTTGAGGTATCAGCCTGCGTTTCACCCCGTCCCCTCGTCCACATTACTGCTGCTAACATAGTTTAATTACTGCTGCTAACATGGTTTAATTACTGCTGCTAACATAGTTTAATTACTGCTGCTAACATAGTTTAATTACTGCTGCTAACATAGTTTAATTACTGCTGCTAACATAGTTTAATCAGCTCGCGTTTTACTCCTAACCGCTCGTTCACATTACTGCTGCTAACATTTTTTTATTAGATTTGTTCAAATAAAAACTTCATCCATACACTCATGGACCTGCACTTCTGTCAAATATACGAAACCATTTTGGCCCGCATTTCAAACTGTATCCATCACCTTTCATAAAACAAAAATTTTCTTGATCGGGGGCCCATTGAGTCCAGGGGGGGGGGCTACAATACAACTGCGATATTTTTGAGTTTTAAAAATATTCTTTACAAATAATGATTCTACATTTTTTTCTTGTTAAGACTATGATGTGTGTGTGTGAGTAGTGAAGTGTGGATAGAATAGCTAGTATAATGAACAGCCACCTTTACTTCCCCAACCAATGTCAGTTACCTATTTTGTTAAGCACGGTTGATTTGGTTGACTTAAAGCCAGAAATAAAAATCCCGAGTTAATTCCCGAGTGCAATTCACACTATGAATTCCTCAATTTATACTGCACAATACTGTTCAGCGTTAGTCAGAGTTACCGTCGGAGGTGCCATAAATGTTACGGGCTCTTTGATTATGCTCTATAAACGTCTCAGGCCCTTTGGTTTATGTTATGAGTTGTGCGTTTTAATTCAAACGTAGAGATGTCAATTTAGCTTAATGTCTGTTTCACTCTTATTTGCTCACTCCTTTGTCACAATTTAAAAACCAATCAACTCGATTCGTTGTTAGTACAACGATTTATTTACATAAATGTACATCAGAATACAACAAGTCCATAGACGAATACACATTTAAATCCACAGTAATTTGCTCTGCCTCGACTCTGACTAACTACAATTCCTGTCCCTAAAACTCTCGTCACTAGATCTCTCGTAACTATCTCTCTTCTCTAACTCTCGTTCTAACTTCTCCTAACTACGAACTGCCCCCTCACTAACTAATGTCCGAATCCAGCCCCTATTTATACCCCTAACGTCCGTACCCTAATTACCCTAAGTACGTCACAGTCTCTTCACTATCTAATCTTTCTAGGAGCGTCATCTGGTCGTCATTGTTAACCTACTAGACTGTCCGACGTCGCCTCCCGGTCTTCACACCTTTGCTGTCTACTATTCTATTGTTTCCCCACCTTGCCCTAAGTCGTCTGTCACCTTGGCACTATTATTCGTACTAATCCTAATTCTTAGATATCTACTATGTTAAAAGGTCGAAGGGGATTGTCTCTGTCTCTAAATCTACTTTAGCTCGTCACAATGTGTTACTTTATTTACAACAAGCAATAATCAACGTATCGCCTTACTTGATCCGGTGGGTCCACAGCCGCATCCCCCCCTGGTGTTGTCATTGTACCGCGTGGTACTAGCGCACGATTTGCCGTTGAGCCTGTAGACACCTGCGTGGTCTTTGACACATTTTGGTGATCCGTTGACCAGGTCTAGAAAGGAGATAAACAAAAAATGGTACAGGTAACACCTTATGTGCGCTTATATGTCTTTGTGTGTGTGTGTGTGTGTTAGAACACGTATGGTTTTAATCATGTGTTTATAAATGCATCTATTCATACATGTGTGTTAGTTGCAGGCAAGTATACTTTCATGTATACATGAAGGGTACAGATCAGTCATTCAGTCAGTCTGTCGTTCTGTCTATCTATATGTCAATCAACCTATCTACCGCTCCATCCAACTCGGACTTATTCTCTTTTTTTTAATATATAACTGTCTATCTATCTATCTATCTATCTATCTATCTATCTATCTATCTATCTATCTATCTATCTATCTATCTATCTATCTATCTATCTATCTATCTATCTATCTATCTATCTATCTATCTATATGTCAATCAACCTATCTACCGCTCCATCCAACTCGGACTTATTCTCTTTTTTTAAATATATAACTGTCTATCTATCTATCTATCTATCTATCTATCTATCTATCTATCTATCTATCTATCTATCTATCTATCTATCTATCTATCTATCTATCTATCTATCTATCTATCTATCTATCTATCTATCTATATGTCAATCAACCTATCTATCGCTCCATCCAACTCGGACTTATTCTCTTTTTTTTAATATATAATTGTCTATCTATCTATCTATCTATCTATCTATCTATCTATCTATCTATCTATCTATCTATCTATCTATCTATCTATCTATCTATCTATCTATCTATCTATCTATCTATCTATCTATCTATCTGTCTGTCTGTCTGTCTGTCTGTCTATCTGTCTGTCTGTCTGTCTGTCTATCTATCTATCTAAAGTCAGTCGTATTCTCTATTTTAATGTCTATCCAATTTTCTGAACGTCTGTTTGTCTTTATGGTCTGTTTGTTTACCTATCCATCTGACTGTCTGTTTTTTTTTTCAAATATATTTATGCATCATCCAAACCCACCAGTAAATTTCTTCATATGTATGTAAATAAAGAAATATTTAAAATGTACATCAGTTATTAAGATCACACAATGAAAGCAGTCACAAAAAAAATACACCATTAGAATGATGGCATCCACGTATAGACTCACACAAAGTCACAGCGAATAGCGTCAATGTAAACATGATTTATCGTACATCCGGCTTCTTGAACATCTGATTGCAAAGCTCATTGAGACTAGAATAGCACCTATAACATTTTGAAATGGTTTATGTGCAATCATGATGGCGAAAAACAAAGTTCTTATCTTACCAGTTCATTAGCTAAGTTTAACATGACACTGGGTGCAGTCTGACCCAGTTCGACCCAGATTTACAAGGGTTTCTCCTATATTTAACAATGGCTTTTCATTTTTTTTTTAACATTCAGACCAGCTTGACAAAATTTATTATTTATGTTCAAGAAATTCTGTAAAAACCTCTTGTATCTGAACTCAGTTGAACTGCGAGCTGAGTCTTAGTATCTTAGAGTGACTTAGAGCACGTGAAATCAAACTCGCTATGTTCCTCAGCATTAGGGAACTGTCATTCAGCCTTTTTGACAAGAAAGCTACCCAATAGGTCCACTCTAGGGTGGTCTGCCAGGTCGGGGCACTAGTGAAGTAAACGGTTCCCCCCCCCCCATTCCCCCACCTACAATGACGGCAACGAGAGACGACATTGTGTCTCAACCTTCCCTAAGTGCCGTCCTAGATACAGAACTGGATTGGTAAAATTATTGTTTATTTTTTTTTTACATCCTATGAAGTGGGCGGAGCTGAGGTGCGTAATGTCATCCATCTGATGAATGCAGGGGCGGCCACACTTGAGGTCTATGGGAGGACGTATTTCTTTTTGTTTCTATTTAATAATAATACTTGCTTTAAAATGTTTTGCTGCACCCAAGACGATGTATCAAGATTGAGTTTGAAAAAAAAAATTAATTAACTAAATAGATGAAATAATGCCCCCCCCACTCTCTTATGTGACTTATGTTACCACCAGCTAGGAATGGACCGGATGGTCGTGTGAGGGGACGGATGGTTGAGCGGTAAAGCGCCACTATCGCTGGTTAGGTCACTAGTAACACAGTGTATTCTGAATGTATTGAGCTTTATATCCTGTGAGACAATACTGAACGACATATAAATCGGCATGTAATATTGATGGTTCATGGTTCTTTTTTTACCCATCAAAGGGGATAGAACAGGAATTGGGAAAAATAATAATTATTAGTTTTTGTGAAACACCCTCAAGTGCAGCCCATTCAAACTAGATTAAAATTTGTTTAGTTTTTGACACATTTTCTTACAAAAAAAAAATAAAAAAAATAAAAGTTAAAAAAAAAAGATGATGAAAAAATAAAACAAATAAAAAACGAAACAAAAAGTAATTGGGTGCTAGCAATAAACTAACAATGGACTAGAAATAGACTGGTAATAGACTAGCAATAGACGAACAATAGACTAGCAATAGACTATCAATAGACTATCAATAGACTAACAATAGAATAGCAATATACTAACAATATACTAGCAATAGACTAACAATATACTAGCAATAGACTAGAAATAGACTAGTAATAGACTAACAATAGACTATCAATAGACTATCAATAGACTAGAAATAGACTAGTAATAGTATTCAACTCTACTTCAGTTCAAAAAGTTCACAGTTGGTTCACAATTTTATTAATGCGACATTTAATACCAGTTAAATAAAAAATTATGCAGACAAAATGATAACGATAAGAATTATTTTTAGAACTGTTGACACTTTGCTTTTGTAATGAATTATAATATTCTTTGTCTAATCTAGCTGACTTGGAGATGGAATGGTCTGAACTTTGACCCTTTATGTACACTGATTATGACCTGACTTTACATAAACAAACTGATGGATCGCTTATTGGGGTTCCCTTCTTTCTCGGTTCAATGGGCATGGAGGCACTAGGGGAGACCAGGTAGACATCCCGGCTAGAGGGCCAGTAATTTACAACATGCAGATCAGGTTGCACCATATATAGATTGAGCTACATCACACACAGATTGGGCTACATCACATACAGATTGGGCTACATCACATAAAGATTGGGCTACATCACATATAGATTGGGCTACATCACATACAGATTGGGCTACATCACATAAAGATTGGGCTACATCACATATAGATTGGGCTACATCACATACAGATTGGGCTACATCACATACAGATTGGGCTACATCACATACAGATTGGGCTACATCACATACTGATTGGGCTCACTACCAAAACGTTACCCAGGCATCTAAGATTTTTAACAGATGTGTGTCTTTATGTGTCTGTGTCATGATTAACTGTAGTGTGATTGCTTCATGTTTAACAGAAGTGATTGTATCATGTTTAACTGAAATGGGTCTGTATAATGTTTAGCTGTAGTGTGTTTTGATCATTTTGGTCAGTGGTGTGTTGCATCATGTTTCTTTCAAATGCACTAAAAAGTAAGCAAAGGAATCATTATATTAGCAATTAAATCAATTATATAAATTAATCAATACCAAAACTTAAAAGCGTGGGTGATTACAATATACTTAACCGAGTATGCCTTTACATTAGCCGATAAATAGCAATGTATAAACTAATAATCTATGTATCTAATGGGCATGCACGATTATATTTTGTAGCCCCGCTAAACATGTCGTCCAGTCTGAGCAATGTCTCAACTCCTGAACCAGCAGTTTCAAACGCATGGAAAACCTTGCCAATCGCAACTTCCAGTGGGAAATCAGATTGGTAAACAAAATACTAGAGCATGTCTTGTAAGACACCAGACCATGTCTTGTAAGACACAAGACCGTGTCTTTAAGACACCACGCCATGCCTTGTAAAACACCAGACCATGTCTTGTAAGACACCATTCCATATTTTGTAAGACACCAGACCATGTCTTGTAAGACATCAGACCATACCTTGTAAGACATCAGACCATGCCATGTAATACACCAGACCATGTCTTGTAAGACACCAGACCTGTCTTGTAAGACACCAGACCATGTCTTGCTACACAGCTAGTACACACCAATCACAAAAAAACACTTTTTGTTGCATTTCTAAAAGTCATTTTAAGATAAAGAACAACGAAAACTCACATCAGTTCACAAAATAGGACAATCTCGTTTTCATTCATAAAATTCTCCGTCTTTTGTTTTAATGAGTTCTTTCTTTTATATTTTAAAATAGTATACCTGACAACAAGTTCAAAAGTTACAGGTGGAGTCACCCAATAAGTCTTACATTACATATGTTGAAATAGACCCAATATCAGCCCCGCAGTCATACAAGGGTACATACTAGGGTTTAGCTCACTTAAAACTTTCCGGGAAATCGTGGTATAGCGGAATATCCCGCAATATCCCGGAATATCCAAGAGTAATTTCTAAATTCAGTAAAAGTGTCGAAATATCTGTATTCGGCCTTGAAATAAAAATAATTTAAATCTCATTTACTCAAAGAACAATTATATATATATATATATATATATATATATATATATATATATATATATATATATATATATATATATATATATATATTCTCTTTCATTGGTCGAGATGGTCTCATAAAATGATTAAAGAAGTTACCCAAATGAGTATCATCTCCCAACGAAATGGTTCATGTATGTGTAATTTTAGATAATTAATATGTCCGGAGAATAAACTTGAAAGTTAATTACAATAATCAAAGGTTTTTTTTTGTTTTCAATTGTTAATCCCTTATATCTCAAAAAATGTCACGATAGCGAAACACAGAAACACATTTTGTTTCTGTGCATGTATAGCTATTTCCTTGCTTAACATTTTTTTGTGGAATATTTGTGCTTGCTTACAAGTTGTAATTTATATTTTGAATTAGGACTACTGTTCTTCTTATCAGTAAAAAGATGTTTTTATTTTACTTGGTTTATTGATTTCTTTGACCTATGAAGTCCCTGTACGGATGAGATTATGCCAGTGATATTTCAGTTATCAGACGATATAAGTGATATTTATGTTATCAGACCATGCTAGTGATATTTCAGTTATCAAACAATGCTACTGATATTTCAGTTATCAGACCATACGAGTGATATTTCAGTTATGAGACCATACTAGTGATATTTATGTTATCAGGTCATGCTAGTGATATTTCATTTATCAGACCATACTAGTGATATTTTAGTTATCAGACCATAATAGTGATATTTTAGCTATAAGTCAATGCTAGTGATATTTCATTTATCATTCCATACTATTGATATTTCAGTTATCATGCTTTACTAGTGATATATCAGTTATCAGACCTTACTAGTGATATCTCAGTTATTAGACCACGCTAGGGATATCTCAGTTATCAGACCACGCTAGTGATATCTCAGTTATCAGACAATGCTACTGATATTTCTGTTATCAGACGATGCTAGTGATATTTCAGTTATCAAAGCTACTGATATTTCTGTTATCAGACAATGCTAGTGATATTTCAGTTATCAGACCACGCTAGTGATATCTCAGTTATCAGACAGTGCTACTGATATCTCAGTTATCAGACAATGCTAGTGATGGGGAAAAGACTTTATATCGGTGACGCCGCGATAAAAAGAGAGACGGCATAATGTCAACCAGCGGTGAAGTTTAGTTAGCATGCGAACTACAGGAAGCATCATGTGAGGTGATGTACGCATGAACCAAGAACAAGACATCTGTGGAGTAAAGCCTTGATGTCAGGTAGGCCATACATAGATATAGTGGAGATTAAATCAATTTTACCTTTTTTGTGTTTTGTTAGATAATTAGTTAACATTATTTGTTATAAATTTGTACTACATGGGTTAATGGTACTGAGTACTTGGTCAGTTGAAAGACGAGATTATCTATCTATCTATCTATCTATCTATCTATCTATCTATCTATCTATCTATCTATCTATCTATCTATCTATCTATCTATCTATCTATCTATCTATCTATCTATCTATCTATCTATCTATCTATCTATCTATCTATCTATCTATCTATCTATCTATCTATCTATCTATCTATCTATCTATCTATCTATCTATCTATCTATCTATCTATCTATCTATCTATCTATCTTATCTATCTATCTATCTATCTATCTATCTATCTATCTATCTATCTATCTATCTATCTATCTATCTATCTATCTATCTATCTATCTATCTATCTATCTATCTATCTATCTATCTATCTATCTATCTATCTATCTATCTATCTATCTATCTATCTATCTATTTGTCTGTCTGTCTGTTTTTCTGTATATATAAGATATATAAATAGAAACGTAAGCGTCTGTTTTATACCGTGTCTGGTATTAGAAGTATTAATTTATTTTATACTGTGTCTGATATTAGATATATGAATTTGTTTTATACTTTGTCTGGTATTAGAAGTATGACTGTTTTATACCGTGTCTGGTATTAGGAGTAGAAATGTTTTATACTGGATCTGGTATTAGAAGTATTAATTTATTTTATACTGTGTCTGGTATTAGAAGTATGACTGTTTTATACCGTGTCTGATATTAGGAGTAGAAATGTTTTATACTGGATCTGGTATTAGAAGTATTAATTTATTTTATACTGTGTCTGGTATTAGAAGTAGAACTGTTTTATACTGTGTCTGGTATTAGAAGTATTAATTTATTTTATACTGTGTCTGATATTAGATATATGAATTTGTTTTATACTTTGTCTGGTATTAGAAGTAGAACTGTTTTATGCTGTGTCTGGTATTAGAAGTATGACTGTTTTATGCTGTGTCTGGTATTAGATATATGAATTTGTTGTATACTGTGTCTGGTATTAGAAGTATTAATTTATTTTATACTGTGTCTGATATTAGATATATGAATTTGTTGTATACTGTGTCTGGTATTAGAAGTATGACTTTTGTTGTCACTTTCGACCTACTATTTCCTCATTACAAAAAAAAATAGAAAAAGAAATAATGGTCGTCTACTTCCATCATCGCTGTTCATTAATCTTGTCCTGGAGAAAATACATCAGTCATGGGAGAAAACCTATCTTGGCTGCTCTCACGCCATTTATTTCCCTTAGATAACTACGTCTCTCTACTCTCTTTCTCCTCTATCCGTCGTTCTATCTCTCCCCCTCCCTTTCTTTCTCTCTCTCCCTTTCTCTCCCTCTCTTTCTCTCCCCAAGGAACGGTCTTTCTGTTATTATTTTTTTTAACTGAGAAAAAAAAACAACAACACCGTATAATTAAAATAAGACAATTAACTTCCAACTTTATGTAAATACAATACATTGGTGTAGATCAAATCGTTAGGTATGGTGGACAGACTGAAATAGCATCCTGTTATCAGTTCCTCTACCCATTCAGGTCAATGCCATCAATTAGTGTTTATATATATATTCTCATTTCATAGCTTATTGTGTTTTCAGACAGTCCAACTATTTTTACGACTGAGTACCAGAATTAGTTATTTGAAACGTGTAAAATATAAAAAAAAATTAAAAACACTTTAAATCAGAACTCTCCCTCTTTTCCTTTCCCTCCCTCCCTCACTATCTATCTCACTCCCTGGACTCAACAACGCATAAAGAACCCGTCTTATAAGAGAGAGAGAGAGAGAGAGAGAGAGAGAGAGAGAGAGAGAGAGGGGGGGTACTGCGGAAAGTCCAGAGAAAGAGAAGAGAGATGGAGTACTCTCAGGGAAACAATTAGCACGAGAGCAGCCGAAATAGGTTATCTCCCTCTCACCTGGACTCACCAACGAGCACACATGATAAAGAGCACGTCTTATAAAGAAAGAGACAAAGGGAGAGAGAGATAAAAAAAAAAGTAAATCCATTATATACTGTTATGGGTCTTTATAATGAAGATACTTGTAGAAGGTGTAATAATTCAGACAACTCAAATTATGAAGTTAACTCCAGTGAAGTAACATCAAACAATCATTTAATACTTGAACATAAACTGACATAAAGGTAAATTCAGGAGGAGTACAATAGCAAACTGTATCCATGCATCCATCTATATCGATGCCCAAAGCTAGACTCTACTAGAACATGCATCCGCATCCTATGATGCACAGAGCTCGACTGATTATCAAACAAACCATGTGCTCCCAACTGTCGATTTTAATATACGTCATTTGTACCAAATGACGTATACACTAAAATCTACAATAAACTACAACACAAGATGGCGGAAAGACGCCATAGCTACTGCGGTGGGCGGAGCCTACTGAATTGCGTCATCAAGCTTAGTCTATGCTATTTCTCCACAATACATATACACCTTTCTCACATGTATTCCTGCGCATCAGCTGTCTTTGTAAAAGGATCATAATGGGCTTCCGTCGCTTTGTTTACACTTAATACTTAGCTCGATTATTTTTCCTACATTTTTTGTCTAATATATGATAAAATGACTTTAAATTTATTACCAAAATTTAATTTTTGTGATGTTGACAAGTTTTTAAAGTCACAAAATGTCCCGATATCAGAGAGAGAAGTTACGAAGGGTTACAAATACTTCTCTGAGAAGTATGTCCATGACATGAAAAGTTACATTTTACGCTAAAATTGTTATTTAAAGTTTTTATAATTGACGATTAGGGTTACCAGCAGGCCCGTAGCGTGCGGGGGGGGGCAGGGGCCGGGCCCCCCTGCTTATTTGCTCTACTTAGTAAAATGAATTACTTGCCCCCCCCTGCTATTGCCTGGCCCCCTGCTGTAGAATTTTCACGCTACGGTGCTGGTTACCTGTTTAGGGATAGATAGGGTGAGTTAACGTTAGGTTTATTTAATTTGTTATAATTGAAAAGGTAAAAAGCTCAGTCCTCAGCAAACGTTGAGAATTAGACCTATCTTAAATCACATAAGTCATAATTTTCTAGCTGGACACATTCCTGACCTTGCCACTTATTAACAGTAACACCAACATTAACTTTACTTAATTTTACATTACCATAATCTTAACCGAAACCCAAGTACAAACACTCATGTAAATTATATTATTTAACCATGATTGTTAAAACAGTATATTTTTGGTTAGCATATATTGTGCGATAGATAGTAATTAAAAATCGGTAGTAAAAGGTTTGAAACTACTACCTCATATTCAGTGGCGCAACCAGCAAAAAGTGCTGGGGGGGGGGGGGGGGCTCACATATTGAAAAAAAAAGTTTGACAGTCTTTTAGTAACTTTATATAGTAAAATATGTATTGACGATTTGGTCTGGGGGGGGGGCCTGAAGCCCCCCCCCCCCTGGTTGCACCACTGCTCATTATGATGAGGTGATGGTCAATGTGTTAGTTTTCTTAAATAAACAATATACAGTTACAGACCTTAGCTCTACACTAGGAAATGTAGTCAAACTATCAGCTAGATGCTATAGAAGCTAGAGAAAAAATCACGAACCTCATAATTTACAGGTAAAAGGAAAAATATATGATATTATAATAAAATATGTTACTTATTTAATATTTTTTAAAATTAAAATATCTGGTGATTTTTTGGTGCGAGAAGGGAATTTATATCGGTACAGCCAGATACAAATGTTTGAAAAATGACAAATTAACAAAAACATAGCCTTTTGGTTGAAGGAAGTCGGACTACAATGAGTCATATTCAAAATGCCAACTTTATACATTGGTATACAATTGTACTTTTTTACTGAGTTGAAGTTGTTTGCATTAAACACATGTTTAACTGTTTACAGACAGACCATTAAAATATTAAGATTAAAATGTCGAGAGCATACACTAGTGTTAGCAGTGGTCTTTAATTATAAAAAAAATTATTGTATAGTATTAAAAATCAGAAAAAACATTGTTATAGTTTTAACTTTTAAGTTAATAATAAATAATCACACTGAAAATTATATATTAAATTTTGATTATTTGATTTTTATGATTAAAAATAAAAGAATAGCGGCAACAGAAATCTATTATTCGCAAATTCAATTACATTAATTGGTACCGGAAGTGTAACTTGTCCATCTAAACAATTCAGTAAGGGGACTACTTTTTGAGAAAGGTCTATAGCCAAACATGAATGTTAATTATTTATCGATAAACATATTAATTAAAAAAAAAATCTTTCTATTTAATAATACTTTGTGAAATTTGATGCTTCACTCATATAACAAAAAAAGTTGTTAGATTATTAAATTACTTAGTATAACTTGTTACCCCAAACGAACACATCGGTTAAGGGTAAAAAAAAACAACTTCAGGTCATTACGCATCACAAAGCCCTCCATCCGACGTATGGCGCATCACAAAGCCCTCCATCTCACGTATGGCGCATCACAAAGCCCTCCATCCGACGTATGGCGCATCACAAAGCCCTCCATCTCACGTATGGCGCATCACAAAGCCCTCCATCTCATGTATGGCGCATCACAAAGCCCTCCATCTCACGTATGGCGCATCACAAAGCCCTCCATCTCACGTATGGCGCATCACAAAGCTCTCCATCTCATGTATGGCGATTACAAAGCCCTCCATCTCACTATGGCGCATCACAAAGCCCTCCATCTCACGTATGGCGCATCACAAAGCCTCCATCTCACGTATGGCGCATCACAAAGCCCTCCATCTCACGTATGGCGCATCACAAAGCCTCTATCTCACGTATGGCGCATCACAAAGCCCTCCATCTCACGTATGGCGCATCACAAAGCCCTCCATCTCACGTATGGCGCATCACAAAGCCCTCCATCTCATGTATGGCGCATCACAAAGCCCCCCATCTCACGTATGGCGCATCAAAAAGCCCTACATCTCACGTATGGCGCATCACAAAGCCCTCCATCTCACGTATGGCGCATCACAAAGCCCTCTATCTCACGTATGGCGCATCAAAAAGCCCTACATCTCACGTATGGCGCATCACAAAGCCCTCCATCTCACTATGGCGCATCACAAAGCCCTCCATCTCACGTATGGCGCATCACAAAGCCCTCATTATCACGTATGGCGCATCACAAAGCCCTCCATCTCATCTCACGTATGGCGCATCAAAAAACAAGCAATTAAGCCTGTTCCATTCTGGACATAGGACGTGTTAGCGCATTTTCATGTTATGTATCAGTACATATGCTATCTTTCAGTAAATATTTGTAAATTTTGGAAATGTTTATAAATTCAATTGTGTAATGCATATATCTGTAAAAAATTAATTATAAAGACGTTTCTTTATATTTGAAAAAAAATTATTTTCTCTCAAATCTAACTACAAGTGGTTTGTGGTTACTGAAATAGGACTCATAATTGAAAACATTAGAAATTATAGTCATTTAATCGTCCGAAAACTCCGTCAATTGTTGCATAGCTCTGATACTTTCAATTAAACTCAGAACACAAGCTTTCTATTTCATTTGATGAGTTTCTTAATAAATCTTGGTGAAACTACGTGCTGCAGTATTTCGCACCAAATGAACGGGTTATTGAACGTATAAGGTGTATATATAATATATAAGCCCATTAGGAGCCCTGAAGCCCGGCCCTCTGGGGTCCTATCGAGAAATGAACTTTTGATGTACACATGGCAGGCCAAGACCTACAAAATGATATATACATCATGGGTCTAGGACTTTTAGTTTCTGAGATATAGCGCTCCATTATTAATATAGCTTATATAGTAAAAAACGGTACTAAGGCCCATTTTACGGCCCTGAGAGGTCAGATCGCGAAATGATAAAAAGTCATTTCTTGGCAGGCCAAGACCTACAAAATGATATATACATCATGGGTCTAGGACTTATGGTTGTTGAGATCTAGGGTGATGACAGACGGACGGACAGACAAAACGGGGACAATAGAGCATTTTTTTTTAGAAAATGCTCTAAAAACCCTCCATCTCACTTATTGCGCATCACTAAACCCTTCATCCCACTTATTTTTGGTAGACTTTCCTCAGCTCATTCACTCTAGTTCGCTTTTTTAAAATTTCAAATTCACAAGTATCCAATATGGTGGATGGTGAGGCGGGGAGGGGGCAGGGGGGCACTATATGCCCATTTTTTTCTAGATACCATCAGCGGGGGTGATAGCCAAATCCATCACTTTTTCAATGCCATTGTTCATTTAAAAAAAAATTGTGCGTTCAGTTTTCGCCATTTTAAAATAAAAGCAACAGAGAAATAATAAAGAAATAATTTTACGAATGACGTGTCATGCAACAATTGGTTTTTATTTTCCTGCGTGAGCGAAACATTCACACTGGTGCCATTTGGTGACAAAGTCGGCTGGACAGGCGACTGACTCCCAGGTCACTTCTGGGTTGTCCCATCCCAGTCTGCCGGAGATCTGGTTGTTTTGGTTTTGAAGATCGAAGTGAATTTCATAGCCTTTGGTGTTGACGTGGTCTGAAAGAATGGGGGAACAGACACGAAAATCTGTGACTAAATTCTTTTTTTACTTTGTCTAACGAAATGTATAAACCAGTCAAACATTCAAAAATAAAGCTTTATTAACTGATCATTGGATTGATCAATCTACCTGCATGAATGCAATCTAATCTAGACTGTATCTAATCTCATTTTTCATATCTATCTATCTATCTATCTATCTATCTATCTATCTATCTATCTATCTATCTATCTATCTATCTATCTATCTATCTATCTATCTATCTATCTATCTATCTATCTATCTATCTATCTATCTATCTATCTATCTATCTATCTATCTATCTATCTATCTATCTATCTATCTATCTATCTATCTATCTATCTATCTATCTGTCTGTCTGTCTGTCTGTCTGTCAGTCTGTCTATCTATCTATCTATCTATCTATCTATCTATCTATCTATCTATCTATCTATCTATCTATCTATCTATCTATCTATCTATCTATCTATCTATCTATCTATC
Organism: Bulinus truncatus; assembly: GCA_021962125.1. Classification (NCBI taxonomy): domain Eukaryota; kingdom Metazoa; phylum Mollusca; class Gastropoda; family Planorbidae; genus Bulinus; species Bulinus truncatus. Next base: position 1,673,751 of record JAGDYQ010000176.1, read on the forward strand.
TATCTATCTATCTATCTATCTATCTATCTATCTGTCTGTCTGTCTGTCTGTCTGTCTGTCTATCCATATATATTTATCTAATCTCTTCTTCCTGTTCACCGCAGTGTCAGAATGTTCTAAATATTTACACACATGTACTATAGGTGATGAAAACTTCCGTCATTTCTGGTAGAAATCGAGCTACAAAAAAATAAAAACAACTTACTGGTTCCAGGCTTGCCAGACTGACCACACCATTCTCGGTTATCTGGGATCGGGCAGTCATTGGTGACCATGAAAATGTGTGGGGTCAAGCTGTGGGGAGCATTACCCTCGCCAGGTACAAAGCCGCCTAATGAGGACAACGTCAAAATATATAATAATCCTTAAATACATAATCATCTAACCCGTGTGTCACCCTCAGGTAGTTTTCATATTGTGCGGTGTATGCGTTGTAACCCTGTGTCTCTCCCTCGCAGGTTGTTTTCATATCGTGCGGTGCATGCGTTGCATTTCATTCATTTATTTTTTATTTCTGTTCATATCGTATTCTGTTCATGGCAATAAAGGCCACATGTTTGTTTTTTTACTATTGCAGTATTTCGTATATTTCTTTGTTATCCCTTCTGTCGGATTTCGTTCAGCCAGCTTCAGCAGGCTTTTCTATTAGTTTGATTAAAAACTGATTAATTAATCATAGAGCAATAGATCAGCTACGGTCAAACCGTGTGACTTCATGGACCACTACACTACATTTATTGCATTCTTTTTTTCGATTATTATCACTTCCGCTAAACCACGTGGTTACTAGAAGCTAGAAATAAACGTAAAGTTCCTTTAGCCCTAGAGGGTCATCGGAAAAATTTTTTAGAACTGATCTGTTTCAGAAGCTACGACATATAAAAGGGTTGTGCGGCGCCCAGTCGCCTTTTACTGCCTCAATTATAGTCACGTAGTCATTTAAAACTGGGTGCACCTGGTGGACTTTCAACCACCCGGACAAAGTGCATTGGTTCTCTCCGAGGATCAAACCCGACACTCTCATTTCGACAGTTGAGCGCTTTACACCGCTTGATCATCTGTCAATTGATCGCTTCTTTACCCCCCCCCCCCTTTCCGATATGTTGAAAAAATGTATGTTTTTACTACTAAATATATGATTCATTTATGAAAACTGATTATGTCCCTTTCTTTTATGCGGACCAACATAATTTTCTAGCGGACCACTAGCGGCCCGTGGACTTCTTGAATGTGGACCCAAGATATGATGGTTTTATTTAAGTTATGAAACAAAGTAAATAGAGGGTATGTTTTAGTCTATTAAGTTAACTGTTACCATTATAATCTTCAAATAATCATAATAATAATAATAATTTACTACTAATTATAATGTAACAAGGTCAAAGGTCAACGTTTGGCTTTTACATATGTACAAAAATAACTGTTCGCCTAAGCAAGTCTCACCAGTTGGGGTCAGTCTGACGCAGTGACCACAGTTGCGCCCACACCAGGTGCTGTCACCACCGTCATCAAAAAACTTTTGGTTGGGGGCGGTGACCAGGTCATTCACGTTCCAGGCAAACGGGGTGTCTGGCGGAAAGATAGAGAGAGAGAAAAAAAATGAAAACATAAACTACCATGATGGAAGAAGAAGTAAAATTTTACTGGCAGCGGGTGTATTGTACATGTCTGGAACTTTTAAGTCTGTTGGCAGCGGCGTATTGTACATGTCTGGAACTTTTAAGTTTGCTGGCAGCGGTGTATTGTACATGTCTGAAACTTTTAAGTTTGCTGGCAGCGGGTGTATTGTACATGTCTGGAACTTTTAAGTCTGCTGGCAGCGGGTGTATTGTACATGTCTGGAACTTTTAAGTCTGCTGGCAGCGGGTGTATTGTACATGTCTGGAACTTTTAAGTCTGTTGGCAGCGGCGTATTGTACATGTCTGGAACTTTTAAGTTTGCTGGCAGCGGGTGTATTGTACATGTCTAGAGCTTTTAAGTCTGCTGGCAGAGGGTGTATTGTACATGTCTGGAACTTTTAAGTTTGCTGGCAGCGGTGTATTGTACATGTCTGGAACTTTAAAGTTTGCTGCCATCGGGTGTATTGTACATGTCTGAAACTTTTAAGTTTGCTGGCAGCGGGTGTATTGTACATGTCTGGAACTTTTAAGTTTGCTGGCAGCGGGTGTATTGTACATGTCTGAAACTTTTAAGTTTGCTGGCAGCGGGTGTATTGTACATGTCTGAAACTTTTAAGTTTGCTGGCAGCGGTGTATTGTACATGTCTGAAACTTTTAAGTTTGCTGGCAGCGGTGTATTGTACATGTATCGGGTAGAGTATGACGTAACATTACCTTTCTCAACTTATTTATATATAAATATAGAGGTGGCGGAAATTTTTTCAAGTCATTTTTAGAAAATAATACAAGGATATCCTTAAATACATAATCGTCTAACCCGTGTGTCTCCCTCAGGTGGTTTTCATATCGTGCGATGTATGTGTTGTAACACTGTGTCTCTCCCTCGCAGGTAGTTTACATATCGTGCGATGTAAGCGTTGTATTTCATACATTTCTTTGTTACTTCTGTTCATATCGTTTTCTGTTCATGACAATAAAGTCCACATGTTCTTTTCTATTGCAGTATTTCGTATATTTCTTTGTTATCCCTTCTGTCGGATTGCGTTCAGCCAGCTTCAGCGGGTTTTCCACTGGTGTTATATAAATCTTCTTTTTTATTATTTTTAGAACAAAAAAAGTATTTTTCTTTTTCTTTTTTTTTGTAATTAATATAAATAATTAATTACAATTTGTAAAATTGTAACCAAGAAAAAAGTTTATTGTGTCTTAGATAGTTAAACGGAAACTTTTATTCTGTTAAGTAACAGGTTTATTATGACTCATTTTTGGCAAGAGAAGTATTGACTTACTTAACTTGTTATTAGTAAATATAACACTGGATGCAGCACCAAGTTATGATCTATTTTTGTACTTTGATAGTTTTCGCTGTTTATAATTTACTTATTACAAAAAAATGTAAAAAAGTAACACTTTGGACCATACATTAAGATATATAAATATACATATATAAATATAGTCGTGTATTGTATTGAGTTTAGTCATGTATTGTATTGAGTTTAGTCATGTATTGTATTGAGTTTAGTCATGTATTGTATGGAGTTTAGTCATGTATTGTATTGAGTTTAGTCATGTATTGTATTGAGTTTAGTCATGTATTGTATGGAGTTTAGTCATGTATTGTATTGAGTTTAGTCATGTATTGTATTGCTGTCAATTTCAAAAAGATATTACCAGAGTTTGATGAGCCATACAATGTACAACATTAAAAAAAAATCACCTGAGTTGGCAGGTCCACAGCCGCAGGCTCCCCTGTGGCCGTCAACGTAGCGGGTTGTGCTGGCGCAGGGTTTACCGTTGAACCTCAGAACGCCGTGGGCGTCTTTAACACATTTCTGGGCTCCGTACACCACACCTGGTGGAAGGAATGTACATATTCAGGAGAATAAGATGCAAACAAGCGGAAAGATACAGCATGAAGAGATATCCCTGACATTAGTCTGAGAGTTTATATGTCTAGGGCAGTGGTGGCGTGGCACACAGAGCCTCATCAGTTTGCACACGACTACAATATCACTTCCTTTAATTATAATTGGAGTGTTGGCACTTTGCTATAAATAATTAAGTGATTTTAACGGTCGAATTTTGGGCACGCGGCCTCAAAAAAGGTTCGCCACCACAGGTCTAGGGTGTAGGTGTAGCTGGCTAGTTAAAAAATACACCACTATGTAATAATTCGTACTATTCATTTTTTTTTTTTGGAATTTAGTTTTTTTTTAGTCGACCGTCAAAAAAAAATCAAACTGTCACGATCTGAGAAACCTGATAGTTAATTGGGTAAAATGCAATGACTTGTAAGGGATAGTTCTGCAATTTATCCTCTACTTGAAAATATTGAAAAAATTCCCTCTTTTTCTCTCAATGGTTTTTCTTTGAATATAATATAAATACAAAATATTTTTACGTCTTTAGCCAATGATTATCTGCTAAACCTAATTTGATCGTCCACTGGGTATGTAGCATATAGGAAACATATACGCATTGAGATAATTTATTTCTTTGAATATATCAGCATTGAAAACGTCCCTATCTGGGCTTTTTGAAACGTTCCTATCTGGGCTTTTTGAAACGTTCCTATCTGGGCTTTTTGAAACGCCTCTATCTGGGCTTTTTGAAACGTTCCTATCTGGGCTTTTTGAAACGTTCCTATCTGGGCTTTTTGAAACGTTCCTATCTGGGCTTTTG